>VMDO01043034.1:0-10159 GCA_007922755.1 Pedetes capensis
AACCTATTGTCTTGAAGAATCAAGGCTATTGAACTTTGGAATCTAACCTCTCACTATCCCCCTCTTACTCTTACTCTTCTTAGCATCTTGTGACCTCTATTCTACTCTCCACTTATATGTGATTAACATTTTTTAGCTTTTTAATTTTGAAGGATATTTGTATATTCTGAGATTCTCCACTGTTCTGTGGCCTACAAGTTCCATGTCAGAGTCTTCCTCTGCTCTAAGCCACAGTACTTCTAAATAAGGTATGCTCTAAGGGGCCAATATTTACAACATGATGCCTAAATCAATATTAATTTTGCATTTTAGCTCCACAGGATAAATTTAGAGGTACTAAACTTCTGTGATCTCTGAAAAGCTAAGCTGACACCATTTCAACATATTTGCATGGGAGACTTTCTCAATTAATTTATGAAAATGCTAGAGTTATTGTAAACCCTCTATAGCATAAATTAATACAATGAAAATAACTCATATTTGTAGAAATTCAATCTTAATCACTCTTTGTATAAAACCACTCTTAGATACATTGGAATGAATATTGAAGCAGTTTTCTCATATCCTAGAAAAATCCCTTGAGCTTCCTAGAACTTGAGTGAGATATGATTGTAACATGAAGCCTTTTTTTAAATACCAAACATAACAGGAGTTGTAATCTACATGAATATTGCCCACCATACTAAGTTTTTCTCTCTCTTTATTAGTAAATGATGATGGGGTTCAGCAATGGGTTTTTTCATTATGGGTCCTTTATATCACTTCTAGCAATACTTTCATTGACCTAAAAGTTTATGGAGCCCATGGCCAGTTTGTAGTTAAACTGTGATACTTATTTGGGTTATCTTCCCCTATTTTTACAACGTACTCATGAAGTTGTGCTGTTTACATTAAGAATGATCTCTTTCCCCCTTCATCCCTCCACATTGATGTTCCTCTCCATCCCATCTTCTCCAGTCTTCACATCCCTCTGTTAGATCCCTCCCTCCTTCTTTCCACACCTTAAATTTTCCCTTCCATGCTAAGTTTAATTGTGCATTTTTATATTTCAATTTATGTATAGGATTTTTCCTTCCTCTAAGTATGATTCAGCTCCCACATATGAGTGAGAACATATGGTATTTCTCCTTTGGAGCTGTGCTCCTTCACTTAAGATGATGTTTTCCAATTCCATTCATTTTGCTACACATGACATTATTTCATTTTTAATTGCTGAGTAGTATTCCATTGTGCATATGTACCACAATTTTTTTATCCATTTTTCTGTAGATGGACACCTTGGTTGATTACATAACCTTGCTATTGTGAAAAGTGCTGCATTGAATATGGAGATGCAGGTGTTTCTGTGATATGATGACTCATCTGCCTTTGGGTATATGCCCAGTAATGGTATAACTGGGTTATATGGCAGTTCCATTTTTAGCTCTTCTGAGGTATCTCCATGTTGATTTCCAAAGTGCTTGCACCATACTAAGTTTTATAACCATATTTATTTAAATATGTGATTTTTATAAACTATATGTTTATAAAACATATGTTTATAAAACATAAGTTTATAAACTTAACATTATTAAAAAGTTTACGTCTTCTCTAGGCATAAATTCAATGATAGTGAGATGGGTTTAAACTGTTTTAAAAACTCACTTCTTAGAACTGTCTTTTTAAAAATTGCCAATTCTTGGTTATTTAAGATACTTTTTAAAAGTATACTAAATGTTTGTATTTAGCTTAATAATTATAAAGCTAGTACCTACACAACACAATTCTATTTGCTCCCATATTTTCATTAGTAAAATAGTGATAATATCAAGAATAAAAAATAGAATATTCCCAACTTTGTAAGAGGTTCCTTATGTGCTCATCTTGGATTGCAGTACTGTTCCATCTCTGAAGAGGAAACCACTCTCCAGAATTTTGCGATAGTTAGTTCCTTCCCTTCAAATGCATGGTTTTTCCATGCATGCATTTATCCAAAGTAATTGCACTCATTTTTAAACTTGTTACTGGATCCCATACTGTATATATTATTATGAGTTATGATTTTTGACTCACCCTAATATTGAGTTATTCTTATATCTAGGTCTGTTTTGTTTTCTCATCTTCATTGAGGTATAACCATACCATAAATTATTTATTCATTTTAAAGTTAATGGGCATATGGGTTGTTCCTCACACTTAGCTACTGTAAGCAGTACTTCTATAAATATCCTTACATCCTGATGCACATATGGAAGAGTTTCTTTAAAGCATACATGTAGGATATATAATTGCTGGCATCATAAAAATTATTCTTTAAAGTTTATTAGACAATGACAAACTGGTATCTAAAACTGGTTGTTTCAATGTACAATATCATTGGTATATTGATTTACATCATGATGAACATTTGTAATCATCAGGTTTTTTCACTGCTGCCAATATGGTATATGTAGAAAGTCATCTCTTCAAGTCTTATCTTTTTTTTGTGGGGGGAGAGGTGGTACTTGGAATCAAACCCAGGGCATCATACCTCTAGATGAGTGCTCTACCAACGAGCCATACTCAGCCTTCTCTATGCTTTTAACTTAGGCAAGCCCAAGGCCTTCAAAAGGTATGAAATATAATAGAAGGCTTCCTCCTCTAACAAGTGAAAAATTCTCACCTACACACATCTTAAAGAAAGTATAGATGATTAAAAACAAAATAGAAAATTCTAACAGTAGCTAGCAAAGAAAAGCATATTCCTGTGGAAATAACAACTATGGTACCAGTATCAGACCTCTCCATAGAAACAATGAAAGCCAGAAAATGGAGTGATATAAAAAGATGTGAGACAAAATAACTGCTATGCAAAAATTATATGCTTGGCAAAAACATGTTTGAAACAGAAGTGTGAAATAAAGGCATTTTCAGATACACAAAAATGGAAAGAATTTATTGAACCTCACAAAAGTTAGTTATAAGGTATTTTATTCAGGCAAGAGAAAATACTCTTCACTGGCGTTTTGAGATAAAAGAAAGAACTAAAAACGAAGTGTTAAAATTGGTAATACAAATTAATAATGATTAAGTTAAATAATAAAACACTAGATTTAGTATCTTATGAGGACCCTCAGTCAGTATTCTCTTACATGCACCACTACAGATCAAAAGGTCATGATAATTTCAGATTGATCTCTGACGCTAGGACAGGATTATATCTCAGGATACGTTATTGTTTTCAAGGAAAGATTGATGTTCACAATATGGTACAGCTATTATAAATCTTATGCTTCCTATATTTCATTTTCAAAGTTTTATTTGTAGGTATATTGATATACAACTGATAACAGATTTGATATTCACTTATTTATTATTTTTCCTTATTAATCCATTTAGTAATTTTAGTAATTTATGTGTAGTTTTTGAAATGTACTAAATACACAATATCTTCAGTAGTACCAAAATAAAATGGTTATAATAGACATTATCATCTTGTTCCCCACCTTAGGAAGAATTCTATTAAGATTTTGCCATTAAGAGTTATCTCAACTATAGGATTGTGTAGGTATATCATTTAACAGAAAGTTATTCCTGTTTATTAAACACTTTTATTGCAAATATATTGAATATTATCAAATGTTTTATCAGCATCAATTACAATTATTCTAAGTTGACTCTTCACTCTATTATAATGGTAAATTATTTACATTTTAAAAATTGTCTTTTTGAAAACTTTGTGATCCAATCTACACTCAGCTTAACTAGGAGATATTGACTCCATTTATACACTGCTAGACTAAGTTTGATAATTGTTAATATAGGATTATCTGTACTCATGAATGAGATTGACCTGAAGTTTTCTTTTTTGAAGGTTCACGTTTAAACACTGATCTCATACCACAAGCTAGAAGTATTTACACATTTTCTTTCTGTAGTAATTCATGTAAGCTTGGTATTTTTTAAGTTCTTCCTAGTAAAGCCATCTGAGCCTAGAAGTTTTTGTGTGGAAAAATATTAAATTATTTTATTTCTGTAAGTAGTTCTTAATTGTCATTTTTTTTTTAGTTTCAGAATTATCTATAGTTACTATTCCTTCCTGTGTTAATTTTATAAGTTATCAAAATGTGTTCTACTCAATAAACTTATATGTTTTGGCAAAACATTGTTAATATAACCTGATGATCACTTTACAATCTCTTTATTGTCTCAAAAATGTCCTCTTTTATTTATAATATTATTTCCTTTTTTCTTGAACAATAAGTATTAAACAATTTTTTCTACAAAAAAACAACTTTTGACTTTGCTCATTTTCTCTGGTGTAATTTTATCTGTTTTAGTGGTTTCTTATTTTCTTACTTTTTTTTCTTTGGATTATTCTATTCATCAGTTTTTATGTTCTAAGAGACAAAGAACATTGATATTGACAATGTCTCATCTAACATCCACATGCAATACAGAAATATTTCCTCCAAGCAGTTTTAGCCATATTCTTTGTCATATTTTCATTATCATTCACTCCAAAATATCTTCCAATTCCCATTGTTATATTTCTTTGATTCAGGGGTTATTTAAGAAGGTATTGCGTCATTGCAAAACCATTGTTAGGTTGTTATGTGCTGTCATCGCAAAACCATTAGGGAGGCATTAAGTAACTTTAACATTAGCTGAATTCAACTGCATTGAGAACATATTCTGTAAGATTTAATCCTTTGATATTTGTGGAGAATTGCTCTATGGTCTAGTATATGATTAATATTCATATTGTTACATATGCACATGAAAACAAATTAGACCATACAGTCAAGTTTTTAATGATATAAGTTATATATGCTATATCTGGCTGTTTTTTTATCTATCTGTTCTATTCTTTAGTGAGATGTATTTCAAAAATTATTGTTGTATATTCATATATTTCTCCTTATAAATCTGTATGATTTTAATGATATTTTATTAGGTTATGGTTTGTTCAGCCTATTTTCTTTCATCCTTCCAATCTTAGCCCTTCTAAGTCTTGTTCATGAAAGTAGCATGTGGGTAAGATTCATTTTTATAAAGTTGACTAATATTTAACTTTTAATTGAAGTATTTTACCTACTTCCTTTAATTTGGTTAATTGTATATTTGAGTTAAAATATATTATCCTACAATTTTCCTACCATGTGCCCCCCTTCTGCTTTTTTTTTCTCACTTTATTCATGGTTTTAGTTATATTGATCATTCATTAGTAGGACATTTTCCCCTCTATTTTTTGTGAATCATACATTTTTATCACTTACCTTAGGTACTATAACAAGGGCTTCAACTTCTTCTTATGATATAGAGTTTTCCAAAGGGACTTCAGTACCATGGTAAAAATAAGAAAACTTGCTAAAATAGAGAACATTATTTTGTATAGAGCTAGTTAAGAGATAAGGAAAGCATAAATAGCTAAATTCCAAGAAAAGAGAGAGAAAGAGAACAGAGAGAGAGAGGGAGAGAGAGAGAGAGAAAGAGAGAGAGAGAGAGAGAGAGAGAATATATCAGTGTAGTTTTCATAACTAAGAGCAGATAACTCATCTGTGTATTCTGGTCTGCCACAGAAAGGGAAACTTTATAGAAATGAGAGAAAAGCAGTTAGACTATGGATCATGATGTGTGGGAGCAAAATGAGAATCTGGAGAAACTATAAAAGAAAGGACATATCACAGCCTAAAAGTACATTAAAAAATTTAAAGCTATAGTATAATTCCTTCTTGGTTCTGTTACTAACAAAATAAGAAATGGGATATGTGGGGGGGTTAAAAAATTAAATTATTCAAATGTGAACCCAATCTAATTAAAACTGAAAGAACATGTAGAATGAATCTGAATGCAGAAAGAAGAAAAATTTGTATTGTATTTTCTGAAGGATAATAAAATATAAGCAATATGAAGTACAGTGCTGTCAGTGATAGAATTATATCCATATGCCTAGAAGAAAAACCAGTTAATGTGACTATTATTCAAATTTATTCACCTACCATTAAGGCCACAAATGAAGAAAAGGAAACTTTTTACTAGCTTAATCAATCTGAAATTGATCAAACAGGCAATCAGGATGTATTGATAATTACTCGTGACTGGAATGCAAAAGTGGGAAACAAAGAAGAAGGCTCAGTAGGGTGGAAAATATAGCCTAAGTGGCAGAAAAGACACTGGAGGTAGCATCATGGAATTTTATCAGACCAATGACTTTTTAATTCCAAATACATTTTTTCACTGACAAAAACAGTGATTATATACATGGAATTCACCAGATGGATCATGAAGGAACAAAATTGACTGCATTTGTGGAAAGAGATGATGGAAAAGCTCAATATCAAATTTCAGAATGAGACTAGGTGTTGATTGTGGGTCAGACCATCAATTGCTCATATGTAGGTTCAAACTGAAACTGAAGAAAACTGGAATAAGAGCCAAGATATGACCTTGAGTAAATACCTCCTGAGTTCAGAGACCATCTTCAGAATAGATTTGATGAATTAGACACTAATTATTGAAGACCAGAGGAGTTGCAGCATGACATCAAAGATGTCATTCATGAGGAAAGCAAAAGGTTATTAAAAAGACAGGAAAAAATAAAAGACAAAATTAAATGTGAAAAAACTGGGCTGGGAGTTAGCTCAGTTGGTAGAGTGCTGCTTTGCAGTCTCTGAGGTCCTGAGTTCAATTCCCAGCACCACAAAAATAAGAGAAGGACATGGTAACCCCCTCCTGGGGCAATCCCAAGACAGTCAGCCATTGAAAACCCTATGAGCATCGCTGTGAGTCAGATATGACTTGACAGCATCTAACAACAACAACAAAAGTGAAAAGTGACACTGAAATTTGCCCTTGAACATCAAGGAGCTAAAGTGAAAGGAAGACATGATGAAGTTAAAGAACTAAGCAGAACATTTCAAATAGCAACTCAAGAAGATAGAATCAAATATTATAGTGATATAGGCAAAGAGCTGGACATAGAAAAACAAAAAGGAAGAATGTGTTCTCTATTGCTCTAATATTCTATTGCTCTATGATACTCTATTGCTCATAATTTTAAATAATTAAAGAAATACCTCAAGCCTCAAGTGGAAATAGTAAAGCATTCTACAGGGAAAATCATAAATGACACAGGCAACATTAAAAGAAGATGGAAAGAATAAATAGAGTTATTATACTAAAAATAATTGGTAGATAACCAACCATTTCAAGAGGTTGTATATGATCAGGAACCAATGGTTATTTAGGAAGAAGAAGCTGATTGAAGAAATTGGCAAAACACAAGACTCCAGGAATTGCTGGAATACCAATTGAGCTATTTCAACAAACAGATGCAGCACTGGAAGTGCTAATGAGTTTATGCCAAGAGATTTGGAAAACAGCCACTTGGTCAACTAACTGGAAGTGGTCCATATTTGTGTTTATTCCCAAGTAAAAGGATCTTATTGAATGTGGAAATCATCAAACTATATCATTAATATCTCACATGAATAAAATTTTGCTAAAGAAAAATTAAAAATAACTGTACCAGTATATTGACAGGGAACTGACAGAAAATCAATCCAGATTTAGAAGAAGACATGGAACCAGGGACAATATTGCTGATGTCAGATGGATATTAGCTGAAAGCAGAAAATACCAAAAAGATGTCTATCTATGTGTTACCAGGTATGCAAAGGCATTTGACTGTGTGGATCATAACAAATTATGGATAACACTATAAGAATGGGAATACCAGAGCACCTAACTGTACTCCTGAGGAATATGTACATGTATCACAAGGCAGTCATTCAAACAGAACAAGGAAACACTGGTTTAATATGAGAAAGGTATGCATTAGGGCTGTATCCTCTCACCTTACCTCTTCAAACTCTATGCAGAGTAAATAATCTGAGAACCCAGACTTTATGAAAAAGAACACAGCATCATGATTGGAAGAAAACTCATTAACAACCTGCACTATGCAGATGACACAAGTCTGCTTGTTCAAAATGAAGAGGATTTGAAACATTTACTGAAGAAGATCAAACAATACAGACTTCAGTATGGACTGAGTCACAACAAAACAAAAACCTTTATAACTGGGTTAGTAGGCAACTTCATGATTAATGGAGAAAAAATTGAAGTTGTCCAAGATTTTGCTTTACTTGGTTGTACAATCAACACCTGTGGAAACAGCAGTCAAAAAAATCAAAAGATGTATTGCATTGGGAAAAGTGGTTGCAAAATATCTCTTTAAAGTGTGGAAAAGTAAAGATGTAATACTGAAGATGTACATACAGCTGATTCATGAGATGGTACTTTTAACTGCATTACATGGTTGTGAAAGCTGAGTGTTGAATAAGGGAGAAAGGGGAAGAACTGATCTTTTGAATTATAGTGCCTGGGGCAAATATTGAACACATCATGGACTGCAGAAGAATCAACACCTCTGGCCTAGAAGAAGTGCAACCAGAGTGCTCCTTTGAAGCAAGGATGGCTAGATTGCATCTTATGTATTTTGTACATGTAGTCAGGAGGGATCAATCCCTGGAAAAAGATATCATGTTTAGGAGAGTGGCAGGTCAATGATAAAAAGGAAAACCTTTAACCACACATATTATCAGAAGGGAGCAATTCCTGGAGAAGGATATCATGTTTGGGAGAGTGTCTAACAAATAGATGGACTGACTCAGGATTTGCAATATTGGGCATAAACATAAAAAATTTTGTGCATGGCACAGTAGCAGGGAATGCTTCCTTCTGTTGTACATATGGTTTCTATGTGTCAGACCCAGCTTAATGGCACCTAACAACAACAATAACAAGATTATGCAACATGTCCAAATGTTGCTTGATATAAATGCCCATCATTCTCCTTTTGCTTCAATGTCAACAGTCTTCTTTATAAAAAAATTGTCATTCAGAGACAATTTGTGTGATACTGCTAAAGTTTACAATAGCCAAATTCATTTTGAAAGAAAAAAAGAGGCTGGAGAACCTAAGCTACATGATTTTAGTATTTAGAGCAAAGTACATTAATCCAGATAGTGTGATATTAGTATATTAGAGCAAGGGATTAATGGTACAGAAAAGTGATTCCTAAAATAAACCCTTACATTTTGAACCAATTAATTTTCAACAAAGATGCCCAGCAAATTCAATATGGAAGAATATTCTTTTCAACAAATGGTGCTGTGAAATTTGGATATACATATGTGAAAAGAAAAAAAGGAAGGAATTTCTTATATCAGCTTGCAAACTTCCATTAAAATGCTTATTGAATTTTGGAATAAATCAAAATGTTTATAGAAAAGGAGAGAATAAGAAAAGAAATTGAGAAATCAGTGGGGACAAATATTGTCCTTGAGTACATAGGTACTTAAACCATTAATGTATAATGTCTCTCTCTTACTGAGATCATCTTTAATTTCTCTCAGTAATACTTTACTAATTTTATTACATTTTAAAAAATTTTAAATTATGAAAATTATTAAAATGCACATTATTCTTTGATGCTATTGTGAATGGGATTGTTTTCATAACATCATTTTGAACTATCCATTGCTAGTATGAGAAGGGTTTCTCCACTATTCATAGGATGTTTTTTTAGAAATTTTTAATGTATGTCATAATGTGATTCATTTGACATGCTTTTCATTGTGACAATTTTCATATATGCAATTTGATAAACATTATTCATATAAGTGACCCCTTACCCTCCCCTATGCTTCCCCCCACTTCCCATCTAAGTTTCCCATCCAAGTCTTCTCTATCTTTTACTTAGTAGTATTTTTCTGTATGTCCTTGGGTTCCAGTTCTGTTTAAGATAGAAACTTTTCCTGTAGTGGTCTTTGTTTTTATCTTGTTAGAACAATTACATGTGATTTCTAGTCCATTTATATTGACATCATTCTTATCTTGCCTCCCCCCCTTTTATTATGATCTGACCTTTGAGTAGGATTTTTTCCTTCTTGTAATTTTGAATCAGCTCCCTCATATGAGTGAGAACAGGTGTTGTTTCTCTTTCTGAGCTCGTGTTCGTTCACTTAAAATAATTTTCTCTAATTCCATCCATTTTGCTGTGAATGACCCTATTTCATTTTTCTTGATTGCTGAATAGTATTCCATTGTGTATATATACCATAGTTTTTTTTATCCATTCTTCTGTTGAAGGGCACTTTGGTTGATTCCATATCTTTGCTATTGTGAAAAGCGC
>VMDO01043035.1:0-10153 GCA_007922755.1 Pedetes capensis
GTAACCGTTACTAAAGGCAGATAAATATTTTAAGAAAGCTTTATAACATTAGATGTACAACCTTTAAAATAGCCAATTTAACTTCACACATACCTGTCATTTTATAAACCTCTTTGTAACACATTTTAACCTTTCATATTGAATATATTTGTAGGAGGAGGAGCCTGAATTGGGTCTTTGTCCCCCATTTTCCTTTGCTGTTGGGTCTTTATTCCTCATAGTAAGAGACACCTTGGCCTCCTTAGGCTGTAAGGTGGTTGTTGTTGTTGTTAGGTGCCGTCGAGTCGGTATCTGACTCATAGCGACCCTCATAGGGTTTTCAATGGCTGACTGTTTCGGGATTGCCTTGGGAGTGGATTGCCAGGCCCTTCTCCCATTTTTGCGGTGCTGGGAATTGAACTCGAGACCTCAGAGACTGCAGTGCAGCGCTCTACCCACTGAGCTAAATCCCAGCCCAGGCTGTAAGGTTAGGCAAGTTTTAATTGTATATCCCTGATACAGTTTGGGATTTTTTATTCCCATGAAGAACTTCTAGACATAGAGCACCTTTGACCATCTTTTGTAACTTATTCCTTTTTATAAAATAAAACCTTTTTATGGGATCAGTTGCAGGCTTGAACCCACTTAGGTTAAAGAAATATCTTCCTGGCAAGGGGATAGAATATTTAAGAAGAATTAGGAAACCTGGGAGGGAAATTAAGTCTCCAAAACCACATATTAAAGATTCAGTGAATCCTTTGGCTCTGGGTTTTCATTGACACTGGTTACTGTACAAGTTTATTTAGGTAAGGCCCCAGAGTCACCAATCAAAGCATAAAATTAACCCTCAGTATCTAAAAGAAAAGTAATATTTTACTTGCCATGTCAAGAGTAACTCAAGGCTCTTTGATGGTCTTCTTTCTTCTGCCTGGAGTCCCTCTGAGGGTCAGGTTTTTGTTTGCTTGGGGAGACAGATTATTTCCCAAAACTAATGCTATCAGCTAGGCTTGTTGTTGTGCCTGTGATAGTTTTTCCCTGAATCTTTTGAACTGCCTATATTTTTTCCCCTGTTTTTGAGAACCCCAAAAGCCAAATTAAAAGCTGATCCACGGGTGCCTGTGGCCCCATTGGCTGTTAGTTTTTTCCTAATAGCTGGAGCAGACTGACTGATAAAATGGATGCCTAGCAAAATCTGACCCTCACAGGAGCTAGGGTCAATATTTGTGTATTTTCTCAGGGTCTCAGTGAGATGACCTAAAAATAGAGTTGGATTTTCATTTCTAATTTGGATTACTTCTCTGATCTTATCCTAGTTCACAGGTTTGCTCATCAATCCATGCAGTCCCTCAATTGAACAAGTAATCACTGGTATTGCCAATTGGGCTCTTGACTTGGGAAAGCTGTGGTTCTAGTGGGCTGTCTTCCATCTTCTGCATGAATTTTGTCCCTATAAGCCTGAGCAGTTGCTCAAATTCATCCTTTTTCTTTAGGAGTACAACAGATGGACAAGACTATATGTAAATATGTCCAAGTTAGGTCTAAGGAAATGTTCAAGGATTTGAAGTTATCTGGATCCTCTGAAAAATGTCCTAATTTTTTTTTGTTTGCATTAAGTCTGACACTAAGTGAAAGGCATGTGCTCTTACAAGTCCTCCCCCATTTGCTACTTCTCAGAGAGGAAATACATGTGCTGGTTTAGGATCATTGGGGTGATAAGAAATCCCACTCCTGGTTAATCCTGGTGGGCTAAGCTGTTCTGCTGAAAGAGATTTTGAAAGGGCCTTGGGTTCTGGACTAGAGGCATTGTCTTGGGCTCAGCTTGTTCAATGAGGATCCTTGGTGCCCCACTAGGGATACTTAACAATATATCCTCCAAATGGTTGTCTTCTTACCCCAGGGATACATGAGCATAGCAAATATTGCAGTTTCCTTGCAACTCTGTGTTCTGACACAATGACAGGAATACATGAATGTAACGGACGTCACACCATTTAACATCCTATTTTCAGAACTGATCTGATTGTAGTATCATGTAATATTTTACAGTCTCACTGTGAGACCATTTTTTCTCCTTTTTCTAATCAGTATAAGAGCTAGATCTCTTAAATGACCGCAGTTGTTTAAAATACAGCCTAAGGGTGAATATTTAGGAATAGAAGTTTGTTCAACCTATACTACATGTTGTTCTTTTGTCTACTTGTATATCTAAAAGAAAGAAAGAAGAAATAAAGAAAACAGAAGGTACATGTCTCTGGATACTCATGGTTGAATTCCTGATTTATTCTTTAGATACTCATAGTTGTGTTCCTGAAATATCTGGATACTCATTGCTGTTAGGTGCCGTCGAGTCGGTATTCGACTCATAGCAACCCTCGTAGGGTTTTCAATGGCTGAGTGCTTCGGGATTGCCTTGGGAGTGGGTTGCCAGGCCCTTCTCCCATATTTGTGGTGCTGGGAATTGAACTCGGGGCCTCAGAGACTGCAACACAGCACTCTACCCACTGAGCTAAATCCCAGCCCGGATACTCATTACTGAGTTACTAATCTCTGGATAGTCATTATTGAGTTCCTGATCTAGGCAGACACCAGACAAATAGAGCATCCTCATTGCCTCGTTTTGACTCTTCCTCTCTAGACATCCCTAGAGCTGAGTGCACTTCCGTGTGTCCTCTCTTAAAAAATCCCTGAATCCTAGTGTGGACAGGCAAAGTCAGAAATACAAAGTGTTTGAGCTTTGGCCCTCTTCATGGGATGGTGACTCACAGAGTCTGAAATTACTTGCTTTGGTTTTGAATTTTATAGTTTAGGCTGGTGTCCTAGAGGGGAAAGCAGTCTTCTTGGGATTCCTTATGTCCTAAAAGAGAGCAACTCCTGTTACACATATCTATAACCTCAAAGATGCCCAGTCTTTCAGGTTTATTCACTCTAAGAGTCTGTGGTGCATGGATTCAGAGAAAGCAGAAGCTCTATTGAGAGACTGCCAGGGAAAGGAGATTGTTCCAACGCAAGTGAAGGAAGTTGCTTATCTTAGAGCCCCAAGAATCTGCATGGGTTCTGGTCCCTCTAGTATAAAAGTTTCAGGGTTCTAGTCCTAGTGGAAAAGGATGAAATTTAATGACTAAATTCATAGCTCTAATGGCTGTATTGTTTTCATTTTTTTTCTCTGAATGAGGGACAAGCCCTTTGTCTGCCTTTACATAAATACATTAAAATTTGAATCTTAGAAAACCTTTTAAATAACCTGTTAAGATTATGGTCAACTTAATTATATATTGTCACAATGTTTCATCGTTCATACGTCTTCTTGCAAAATACTTTCAACTATCTGCAATATGCTTTAATCTTTTGAATCACCTAAAAGCATTTCTCTTTCTCTTTACCTTTCCTCCCCCCTAAAACCTATTCCTTTAACTTTTATATCCTGTCTCTTACTTGAGGGTTCCTTTTGCCTCATTTATTTCCTTACAAAAATGGTGACTTTAGAAAACCTTTTCTGTACTTAACAAAATAAAATAACTTCATATTTAGTGAGATTCCAGGAAGTCCTGTTTCAATCATAGAAAACATGGATATTGTGTCTTAAACATCTGGCCACTATAAATAAAAACAAAAATAAAACATGTTGACAGTATTAGCTTATTTGTCAGAAATTTAAGCTTTACGGATTGAGCAGAGTTTTGGGCCAATTTAGCAGTTTTATGCATGGACTGACTTATCCACGAGCCCATTTGAGTGTAATTCTCTGTTAAACCTTAGTTATTACAGCAAAATAATATTATAAAGTGAATCTATAAACTTAAAAGGAGTGCTGGTGACAAAATGAAACCAATTAAGATCACCTGTTTCACTGGCCAAATATAAACCTTTTGTCTGCTTTATATCTTAAATCTCATTGCAGTTTGAATTTCAAAATGATTCTCTTACTTTTTTTTTTTTTTTTTTTTTTAGTCCCAAGTCAGTTTGCTAAGTAACTCTTGAGTGCCTGCACCTTTTGATTAGGGCTGGCTTGAGGTAGGTCAACAGTCAGACTAACAGACAATAGACACAACCAAATAGACATAAACGAACAAGAAACCAAAAGAACATATAACAGATACATTAAATCAGAGTGCATTTTCCAGATGTTTAGGCCAAGCTGTTGTCATGCAAACAACCACAAACATAAGCACATAAAGCCAATACAAGCATACATAAAATAGAAAAAAGAGAACCAAAAATTTTATACTATTGATTGGAATGTTTACTCCATAGTACTGTTGTGTTGTTGCTGTTCGGTTTCCAATTCATAGCAACCCTGTGTACAACAGATGAAACACTATTGTCAGTGCTTCTGTGCTATTCATAGGGGTTTCAATGGCAGATTGATTTTTGGGAGGGGGTTGCCAGGTCTTTCTCCCATCCATAGTACTAAGCCATCTTAAATCCTAAATTAGTACTTCAAAGATGTGGCTTGTTTTACATGTAAAATTCAAAGACAAAAAGCTTAACTCATACTTCATGATAGGCTTCTCAGTATCCACCCGTGAAAACAGAACGTCATTTACATTTAAAAGATGAGGAACTTAACCTGAATCTCTGCCACAGCCGTTTCTAACCATGTTGTCTGACAAGGTCCGGATATGGGGACGAGGAGTTCGAGGAACTCATCTTCCAAGAAATGGACAGAGATTGGGGAAAAGGAATATGTGCTTTTTGCCTTCTGGGAATAGGATTACTGCTTCTAATTATTATGTACATAATTCATGTTTAGGATTAATGCTTATAACTAATATTTTATTCAATTCTAATGAAACAGATGCTGAAAGAATGACACGTGGGGAATTTGTAAATGAATCAGAGGTAACGACCACCAGTTGTAAGGGTTGTGTGAACAATATTCTAGTTAAAGCTGGTCAGCAATTTCCGCCCAGGAACTCAAGTCTTAAGCAATTTATGCTTCAGTTACTACAAGCTGAGTAGCCCCCTGCCTGTATTACTAGCCCCCACCTGGACTGAAGTGCCCCTGCCTGTATTAGCTAAAGAAATTAGTGCAGCAATCCAAAAGAGCACATACGCCTGTTCCCATAGTACAAGGGCCTCCTTATGTTGCTTATCTGATTAGAGAAAGATTATAGTATCCACCTCGGGGCCAAGGTATACAG
The DNA here is from genome assembly GCA_007922755.1 of Pedetes capensis. NCBI lineage: Eukaryota > Metazoa > Chordata > Mammalia > Rodentia > Pedetidae > Pedetes > Pedetes capensis. The sequence goes on from VMDO01043035.1 coordinate 5,121, forward strand.
AGTACTTGACCCTCTCTTACCATACAGTAGGGCATATAATGAAGATGGTATCAGGATGGTGAATAAGGACGGAGTACATGTTCCATACAACAGTTTGACGTTCATGGAACACTTAGCAAGATCAGGAACACCATGGTACATTAAGTCCAAGGACTACGGGGTATCAATAAATATTATAAAAAACGTTGCCCACTTAAAATTATAGCTCTTAGGTTTTAAATTCTTAGATTGTCTAGCTCTTGCTTAAAATAAAACACCTGGGCGATTAACCCAGGACAATCAAAAGTTCATGCTGACCTATCTAAGGAAACCACTGTTATATAATCATTCATCTGTGTGACTCTTAACACATTCTACTCTTTTAACCATAAAGCATAATTGTTAGCTAAAAAAGAAAGTGTAAAAACTCTTGACTGTTGTTCAATAAATGGAACAGAATCACACTGCCTCTAAGTTGCTGTGTTTCTGTCTCCCATTGCCAACTCCCTACCCACCTTCAGGACCCGTGGATCCTGCAGCAGTTGGACTGCAGCAAATCTCAGTAAAAACAAAAAGGTCAAAAGGTGATTATCTTTCCCTAATTTAAAAGTTAATTAGAAGAGAGGAAAATGCCCTCACTAGTGAAGGTATTTCTTTCCAATTTTTATTTTTGAGCTGATTTCTTTCCACTTCCTAATTTCCAAATATTTTTCCTTACAACATGGATCTAATTGGATTTTATAATAAAAAATGCCACTTAGAGGCCAATTTCTCCACCACTCATACTGCTACCAGGCCAAGTTTACAGAGTAATATTCAATTTATTCTAATTTTCATCAGGCTACATCCCAGAAGGGGGTTCTTAGGAATTGATATTTCAGTTTTTGTGAAAGACCACAGGCTTCCCTCCGTTTACCCAGGCGATCTCAGGGAGGGTCTTCTTTGGGGAATCCCCTCAGGAGACCTCAGTATTTATGGACATCTGGTGTGTCCTCTCAGTCTGAGAAGTTGGTACAGCTGGCTCGTCCAAGTTCTCATCATGTCTATTCTAGTTGTCCTTCCTTCCTCAAGTAATCTGACATCCTATCTAAGAGGGACTGTCAGAATTTGAACATGATCAAGGAAGAGAAACAAGGGGGTTCATTGAGTTTTATATGTTACATCATAAACAGAATGTGGAAGCTAATTCATCTGATCTGCATAAGACATCCAAAAAAAAAAATAGGAATAGAAAGAATGTCTGATGAGATCTAGGATATTACAAAGGCAGGGACAGGAAGGGCTGCTGCTGCAGCTGGTATCCATAAGGCATAAAAAATGAAGTTGTCTACTAGCAGCAGCAGCATAAAGGAGAGAGAGATGGCCTTGTCTACACAGCAGGACAGCCTAAGTCTCTAAGTTAACCCTGGATCATGTTGCAAGGGGCATGGGAGATGAAGTGAAACTGCTAGTTCCCATTAGTGTCTGGCCTCATGGCCGTTGGATAAAGGTAGCATGAAGAAGATAAGGAACTTTATCTCCCCAAAAGCAGAGTGGAAATTATGGTTGAGGTTGAGCACGGAGGGTGCAAAACAAAGGGCCAAAGGAAGGTATTCCGGGAAGGAAAAGCTCTGTCAGAGTCTCCTGCCTGGCATGACCAATGGCACACAGACAAGGGAGAGAAGAGAAAATGTTTTGGAAGATAATTCTCCCTCTCTCTCTTCTGGTTCATGTAAACCCAGAACAATGTCTACCTGTTGGTAGCAGAAGAGCCTGGGTTCCCGGAAGTTTGGGCCTTGTATTTGAACAGTAATACATGAACAGGAATACAGAGAAGAAAGGAATTAGGGGATTTGGGGAGAAGTGAGAGGAACAAGATAAGGAACTCTACCTCCTTTAAGGCAGAATGTTAAAGTTAAGGAGGCAAGAGATGAAGCTGAGGGATACAATGTCTAGAGGATTTGGGCCAGAAGAGAGAAGAAAGCCTAGATCAAAGTGGAAGAGGAAGGAAAAAAGTAAGTTTATCCTTCAGGACAATGGGGCTTTGACGCTGGAGAAATGAGGCTTTTGGATTGTGCAAGAGTGTAGCTCTTGCCATCAGTCCACAATTTCCCCAGATTACCAGGCTAGGCTTCCCCAGAAAAAGACCAGAGGTTGTATAGCTGGAAAGAGGAAAAATATTAGCCAGGAAATAAGGCAAAGAAGTAGACATGTGTCAGCAGTTAAGAGGCCTCACAACCTTTGCTTCAACTCTTGGATCCTGGATGAGCCCCTCAAAATCTCAGTGGTGGTTCAGCAGAGGGATGCAGCCCAGCGTGGCCACCTAACCTAAGGAGTTCCCCTAGGTAGGACCTCTACCCAGGTTAGGACAGGTCCTGGGCTTTGTCTCAGAAAAGAATTTCAGGATGAATCAGAAAGAGGGAAGCAAAGTTATATAGTTTATTAAGTACACACTTTAGAATATGAGCAGTCTGCAGCTGTAGCCCTGTGGCATCTGATCCTATCAGATCTCGGAAGCTAAGCAGGGTCGGGCCTGGTTAGTACTTGGATGGGAGACCGCCAAGGAACACCAGGTGCTGTAGGCTTAGGAGATGGACCTGGCAACCCACTCCCAAAAATCAATCCACCATTGAAAACCCTATGAACAGCAGAGAAGCCCTGACAATAGTGTTTTGCCTGCTGTACGCAGGGTGGCTGTGAGTCAGATACCGACTCCATGGCACCTAACAACAATAATTAGAATATGAGCAGGCACTGAGAGGAGTCGGGGGGGAGGGGGCCCCGGGGAGAGATGGATCCAAGACATGAAAGTGGGCTTCCCAAGAGAGAGAAGAAGCCCATGGGCACGTGTTCTTTCCAGTTGTATTTAGCCTAGGGCTCACGCTGTGTGATGTCAGTCCTGGACACCCAGGTCTGGGAGCCTCGTATAACATGAGCCTTGGGCTCTACCTAGAAAGGCCCCTCTCATGGATTAGGGAGGTGCCAATAAGATCAAAAGAAGTTCTATTGCTTAGATTTTTCTATTTGAGGATCTTCTCCTTAGTAAAATAAAATACATTGTATAGGTTTAAGAAAAGAGTCATAAGGGAGTTCCCTGGGCAAGTCTCAAAGAAGCACAGGATTAGAGAGAAAAGCCAAGTCAAATTCAAAGGTTACGTACGTTTTGACCCCAAGCATGGCTTATTTCTATTTTAATATTTTCATTACTTAAAATGTCTCCCAAAATTGCATCCTCAGAGAAGAATAGATCTTAATGATGGGAATGCTGTAAAGCCCTTGGGACCTCCATTTGCTGCTTTGACATGACTCAAAATGAGAAGAAATACAGTGGCTACAACAAGGGACTCGAACGTAAAAGTGATTGTGTGTATGGCACCACATCAGGGAGTGTTCTGTTCTGCTAGATATAGGGTAGTGATGAGTAGGACCTGACTTGAAGGCACCTAACAACAGCAACATAAAACAGTATAATTCGGTGAATGATTTAATACACGAACATGGACATCTGCATAATAAATGCATAATACATGGACATCTGCATAGTAAATGCATAATACATGGACATCTGCATAATAAATGCATAATAAATAAATAAACTGTAAAAAAAATGTCTCCTAAAATTAATGTCTCTATTCAGGCAATCCTCACCACAGTTTTCTTGGTAGTTATGTCAAAGTTCTTGATTCTGCCAGCATCTTCCTCTCTGTAAAAGTTTGTTGATTTTATCTTTTCAAAAACCCACCTCCTAGTTTTGTTGTTTTTCTGGTCTCGATTTCATTTATTTCTGCTGTAATCGTTATTATTTTCTTCCATCTGCTAATTTGGGTGTTAATTTGTTCTTTTTTGGTTCCTTGATGAGTAACAGTAAGTTGTTGATTTGAGATGTTTGTTCTTCCTTAATGTAGGCAGTTATTGCTATAAAATTACATCTTAAAACTGCTTTTGCCATATTCCGTAAGTTTTGCTTTGTTCATTTAAATTTTCGTGTGTCTCAAGATATTTTTAAGTTTCCCTTCTGATTTCTTTATTGATCCAGTGGTTGTTCAAGAGCATATTTTTGTTTTCATATATTTTGAATTTTCTGAAATTCCTATTATTGGCTTTTGGCCATACTGTTGGAAAGATTATGATTTCAGTCTTCTTATACTTGCTAAGGATCATTTTTTGCCCTAACATGTGATCTATCATGGAGAATATTCACTGTGCCCCTGAGAAGAATGTGTATTCTATTGCTGTTGGATGGCATGTTGTGTAGATGTCTGTTAGATATCTGTGGCTTAAAGTGTTGTTCAAATCCAATGTTTCTTTATTAATTTTCAGAAGGATGATCTGTTCTTTGTTCAAAATGGGCATGAGAGTCCCCTGCTGTTATTGTACTTCAATTTCTCTCTTTCTAGATCCTTTAATACTTGTTTTATGTGTTTAGATACCCCAATGTTGTCAGTGCATATGGTACAGTGCCACTCTGCGCTCTCCGAGGCCCTGCATTTGATGCCCCGCACTGCAAAAAGTGAGAGAACGATGTGGCAATCCACTCTTGAAGCAATCTTGAAACAATTAGCCATTGAAAACCCTATGAATAGCAGAGAAGCTCCGACATAGTGCCAGGCATGGCACAGTGTCACGGAGTGTTTCATTCTGTAGAAGGGTTGCTGTGAGTTAGACCTGACTCAACAGCACTTAACAACATATCCTCTTGATGAATTGACCCCTTTATAATTATATAATGTCTCTCTTTGTTTCATTTTACAGTTTTTACTTATTGTCTATTTTGTCTGATATAATTTTCATTGTCATCCTGATATTTATATAATTTGGATGATTTTTATCATCAAAATTTCATTTTTCCCAATCACTTATATGGTACTTTATTGTAGAAAATTTGACAGTTGTCAAACCTCATTCAAAAATATCTTTAGTGTTTAATAAGATAAATAAGAACTTTACTAAGAACCTCCTTTGTTCACCACACTACAATATTACACTGTGGTGTTTTAAAGTTTCTCAGTAAACAATGTTCTGTGTGCAAACATCTTTTTAATTAAATAATTATCTATGTGACTAAAACATAGTAA
>VMDO01043036.1:0-10157 GCA_007922755.1 Pedetes capensis
AGGCTCTAGGTTCAACCACCAGTACCAAAAAAAAAAAAAGAAAAAGAAAAAATACTAAATTCCTCTGCCTGACTTTCAAAGTAATCTTAATCTTATCTCATCCTATTCCTTTAACCTCTCTCAAACCATTTTCCCAGAACACACCCTTTAAGCTGGTTAAACTTGTTTCCACTGGTCCGAAATGCTACACTCTAGTCAACTTCTACCCCTGGGCTTCTATTGTTCCTAACACTTGAAATCTACTTTCTTCTGCTGACTCAAATGCTCACCTCAAGGATGTCCCTCTTTTTGGTTGCCCAAACTCTGAAAGAACCCCACTTCTCAACTTGATTACAACTTCTGGACTGTACCACTGCTGGCTATATAAACTGAAAATGTTGGCTACTTGCTTTCCCAACCCCACTTACAGCAAGGAGGGGAACCTATGCTAGGTTCTACCTAACAAAGGTATGGACTCCAGCCTTTATACAGGAGGGGTGAACAATGGAAAACGTACACAGTGGTGAGGGATAGATGCAGCAGGACCAGGTGCCCAGGCAACAAGGTGGCTGGGCCCAGTGATGCAAGCAGAAGTTTCTTTTTTCTTTTCCTCTCTTCTCTTTTCTTTTTACTTTCTTTCTTTCCCCCTCCAGCCCTCTCTCTTTTTTTTTCTTTTTCTTGCAGTACTGGCCATTGAACCCAGGGCCTCGCACTTGCATGCTTTGCAAGTGCTGTACCACTGGGCTGCACCCCCAGCCCCCTTTTTAGTTTTTTGAGACAGGGTCTCACTAAATTACGCAGACTGCCTCTGGTCTCTAAATTGCAATCCTCCTGCCTCTGCCTCCCAAATTGTTGGGATTACAGGTGTGCACCACTGCGCTCAGCTCTTTCTTTTCCTTTCAGTACTGGAGGTTTGAACCCAGGGCTTTCAGCAAGCTAGGCAAGTGCTCTACCACTGAGGTATACCCACAGTCCTTTTTTTGAGACAGGGTCTCACTAAGTTACACAGGCTGCTACTAGCCTCAAACTCACAATCCTGCCTCAGCCTCTCCAGTTGCTGGGATTACCGGTATGTGCCACCAAGCCTATCTATAAGCTAAAGTTTCATGCTTGGTAGCGGCAGTGTGGTTTAGTGACATAACTTGGGATACTGAATCAGGCTTTGGCATATACAGGCAGGAATGCCAGTCATGAGTTACTTAATATACATCTTTTATAAAGTAAACATTTTATTGATATGTAACATACACAGCGAACAGTACATAACATATGTAGTGAAAAATGCATGTTTTAAGTACACAGCTCAAAGCATTTTCACCAACTGAACCCTCGTGTCAAGAAACAACATTAGAAGTAGAGTTATCCCTCAGTATCCATGGGGATTGGTTCCAGGGCCCTCAAGGACACCCAAATCCACAGATGCTCCTGTCCCTTATGTAAATGCTGTAGTGTTTGCATATAACCTGTGCACATAACTTAAATGCACATAACCCATATGCATGTAACTTACATGCACATCCTCATATATACTTTAAACCATCCCATTATAATATCTAATGCAATGTAAATGCTATGTACTTATGCTGTATAATTTAGGGAATAATGACAAGAAGAAAATCCATACATGTTCTGAATGAGTGCATTATTTTTCCCTATTTTTTTTTTATTTCAGTACTGTGGAGTTAAACCCAGGGCCTCATATATGCTTTTTGCAAGTGCTCAACCACTGAGCCCTACCCCCAGCCCATTTTTTACTTTGTTTTTTGAGACGAGGTCTTTCTTGCTAAATTAGTCTGCCCCTGGCCTCGAAGTTGAGATCCTCCTACTTCCACCACCTGAGTCGCTGGGATTAAAGGTGTGTGCCACCGCATCTGGCTTTTCCCTAATATTTTTGATCTGTGGTTTGTTGAATTTGTGGATGTGGAACCTGTGGATAAAGCAAGGTGGCTGCTCCCAAAGCTCTGCTTATTTCCTATTCCAGTTACTATGCACCTTCCAAGGATAACTGCCATCGTGACTTCATTGGTATTGATCAGTTTTACCTGCTTTTCAACTTGATATAAATGGAATCATTTACTACACTCTTTTGTGTCTAGCTTCTTTCACTCAATACTAGGATTTGTGATTCACCCATGTTGTGTGTAATTGCAGTTTATTCATTTTCACTGATGTACAGCCTTTCATTATCAGGGTAATATTACACTGCTTATCTGTGGATATTGTTGATGGACATTTGGATAGTTTCCAGTTTGGTTCTATTACAAATGCTGCTGTGAACACTCTTGCATGTATTGATAAATGTGTCTCTGTGTGTGTGTCTGTCTGGTATAAATCTAGGAATGAAGCTGTGGCATCACAGGGTGTACAATATGTCCCACTGTGTTTTTAATAATTTCTTCTTCTGGCCGGGCCCCACCTGTAATCCCAGTAGAGGCAGGAAGGTCACGGGGGCCAGAGGCAATCTGTGTAATTTAGCAGGACTCTGTCTCAAAATAAAATAAAAATGGGCTGGAGGGTGCAGCCCAGTGGTAGAGCAGTTGCAAAGTATGTGGGAGGCCCTGGGTTCAAACTTCATGAACTGAAAAAAATTCTTCTGTTTAAAATCTATCAGATTGAGGTGGGCATGATGACACATACTTGTAATCTCAGTATTCAGGAGGCTAAAGCAGGAGGATTGACTTGAGTTTGAGGCCAGCCTGGGCTACACAGTAATGCCTTGTATCCAATAAAATAAAGTTCATCAGATTTTATTTCTCTTGCTTACTTACAATCAAGAACCTGGACTCATATGCTATCCATTTTTCAGCAGCCATTTTTTCCACAAAGCTCTCCTTGACCACAAAAACCCTTAACAAAATCATAATGCATATCCACACATCTCAGTATATTTTATACTATCCTTAATTACTCAGTTTTTTTTCTTTTCAACATTTTTTATTGCATGGGCAATCAAGTGAATGCACACTTTTGTTTATTTGTTTCAGAGGTCTTTTTTATTGGAAATTTTTAATGTACAACTTAATGTGTTTCATTCTGACATGCATTTCATTGGGACATTTCCATATCGAATGCATGCTTTTCAAATGAAGAATTACAAATGACCAATACATGAAAAAATGTTTTAGCATTTTTTAGCCATCAGAGAAATGCAAATCAGTTATTTTAAGCCAGCAAATCCTGTGCCTCCTACTGTCAAAAGCTCTAAAACAGCAGTTTTCAACTGTCACTTCCTAACAAACTAGAATGCCATGGAAAATCATAGTATACAGCAAGTTACTCGTTACTAATTTTAAAAAGTACCAAAGTCTTTGAATGAATGATATATGTGGATAGATTCAAGATTCTTTTTTGATAATGTTTTTGTCATCTATTTGAATTTCAATATACTCCCTTAATCAGATCTTATCAATGCCACATTCTCTAGGAGTGTATCTTTTATATGAATGTCATCTATCATGGGTGTCACAGTGGAGGAGCTCAGGTCTATTACTTTTCCTCTATCTCCTATCATTCCTAGTAGTTCTGAATACATATGAGGTTTTCAATAAACAGTGACTGATTACATCAAGGTGAAAATACCCTGCAATAAGGATCTGAAATACAGCTTAAACTAATTACAGGAAAGCTAGTCCTTTATTGCTTCCAAATCATGAACTTATCAGTCTCCTGAATACTCCCTCAAACCTCATACCAGTTTTCTCCTCAATAAATTCTGACATGCAATACTGCTTTCCCATAAGGTAAGTTTATGGTTGAAATATTTACATCTTGATAAAAAGTCGCTACCATGGATTTTCTATCCTTATTACTATGCCTGAGGTTAGAATAGCCAAACCACTTTTGCTTTAAAGAATTTAAGGCATTTAAAACCCACAGCTAAACATATCTTTGAATGTGTGATTATAGAGCTGAGTTTATTCTCTAAAGAAATTTCCATGCTTCAAAATTGATGTTCTCAAATTTAAATATCTTCTCAATCCTAGTTCCAAAAAGCTCATTTATAGGATTTTTTAGAACTCAGACCTAATTTTCTAAGTATGATATACTGCAAAAAGTGGTTAGGTTTTTACAAGTCTGTTTGGCCCAAAGTATAGGTGAAAAGTGTATATGTGGAAACAAAACTGGAAGTGGAGGAAGAAGGTAATACACAAGTGATAAAATCAATAAAACACAATGACTTCTATGTGCCAGGCATTATACATGTTACCTGCAGTACCTCATTTAATCCTTTCAAAATATATAAAACAATCATTTCTAAATGAGGATGCTGAGTTTTAAAGATATTTCAAAACTTATCCTGGATAAGCCTTGGGTGGAGGGTTTGAGATTTGAACCCAGTGCTTCAAGTAGCATGTGTGCTTCAGCTGTTCTTATCATTTGATTTTTCTGCTGTGAAACCTCCAGTGAGACTTCCTGTTGCAAACCACATTTCATCTGTGCAATCCGGATCTTGTGCAGGTTACTTAGCCAATTCTCAAATTCATGTAAACAGAGCCTTACTGTTAGGACTATGCTTATTTCCCTCTCTTGCCTTCATATTATTTCTGTTTCGGAAAATTCTCCCTTATTTGTTTCTCTATAAACCCAGACAGTCTGGTCTTCGTTTTCATTCCTACGAGAAGCAATCCACTGTTGACAGCTTCTGATGGTGTCCTACATTGTACCAAGCTGTGAGGAACTACATTAGTGAACAGTAGTTTGGCGCAGTGGAACAGGCATGAACTCTGCAATCCGTTCTCAGGTTTTCACTGTGGCAGTTTACTAACAGTGTGATCTCTGACCCTTGGTCCCCTTGTCTGTAAAATGGGAATAATACTTAACTTAGAACTTTGTTTTCAGAATTAAATAAAGCAAATAAACAACCTTGTTGTTGTTAGGTGCCGTCGAGTCGGTATCCGACTCATAGCGACCCTCATAGGGTTTTCAATGGCTGACTGTTTTGGGATTGCCTTGGGAGTGGATTGCCAGGCCCTTCTCCCATTTTTGCGGTACTGGGAATTGAACTCAGGACCTTAGAGACTGCAGCTCAGTGCTCTACCCACTGAGCTAAATCCCAGCCCCAAACTACCTAGAAGCTCTTATTAAATACACTGAAAATTCAGTAGGCATAATGAATGTCATCTGTGTGTTAGCCATTAAGTTAAGAGGATTGGGGTGGATAAAGAACAAAAATGATAGTCTAATGGAAACAAACATTTTCCAGTGAGAGACTGCAAGTCAAGGAGGCCAAAGAAAGGAAGATAATTAGACTTGTAGGTGGAGGGCTTTGGGGGAAATAGATGATGTATGTTAATTAAAACAGTGAACTCTGAGTCTTACTTGTGACCTTTCTAAAGGAATTTTGAAAAACTGCGACCCACTCCTGCTGCCTATTGTCTTTGGAGATCCCTTAAAGTGGAGTTAGAAACAAGACTTGAATGCATTTAGTTTATTAGGGAGATAGTCCAAGGAAGTCAGTGACTGGAGAGGCAAAAGAGAGGGGAGGAAAAAGCAAATGTAAATATGTATAATTGAGGATTCTGCCACAAGCAATGGGGCTTTAATTCTACCATATGAAGTTCATCATAAACTTACACAGTGTGCTTTCTGCCAGGTGTGGTGGCTCATACCTGTGATCCCAGTGACATGCGGGGTGGAGGCAGGAGGATTGCAAGTTTGAGGCCAGAGGCAGCCTGCATAATTTAGTGAGATTGTGACTCAAAAAAAAAAAACTAAAAAATGGTCTGGGGGTGCAGCCCATTGGTAGAGCACTTGCAAAGTAAATTTTGTGAGGCCTTGGGTCCAAACAAACCTCAAGTACCAAAAAAGGGGAGGAGGTGATTTCCAATTTGTACATATTGACATTAAAATCTTTAAGTTACAACTTAAAACAGAGAAAAAAATACAATGGCCTGGCACAGTGGCTCCCATCTATAATGGCAGCAGCTACTCAGGAGGCAGAGGCAGGAGGATCATAGGTTTGAGGCCAGAGGCAGCCTGCATAATTTAGTGAGACCATGTCTCCAGATAAAAAATTTTTAAATGGGCTAGGGGTGCAGCTCAGTGGTAGAGTGCTTGCAAAGCATGTGTTAAGCCCTGAGTTCAACCCCCAAATACCACAAAAGAAAAAAATACAATGACCCAACAAACAATATAGTGATTAAGAGCACCCATCCCTGGTGTTGAACAGCTAGAATGCACATCAGGCATTCTAACTTACTAGTTGAGACACTTTGGGTAAGTTACCCTTGCTGAGAATTGCAGTGTGTGCTTGCTTAATAGGTTATTCCATAGCATACAAACTCTTCAGAGCTAAGAGAAGTTTTCCAAGCAAGCTAGAAGTTCCACTTACAAGACTCTCTCTTTGTAAGCACAGTAGCTAAAGGGATCCTTGTTTACTTTTACTGTTTTGTCCTCAACTTTATTCAGAAACATTCTTTAAATAAACAGGACATAGGGGCATACGGGAGGACCTGGCAATCCATTCCAGAAGCAATCTCAAAACAACCAGCCATTAAAAACCCTATGAGGGTCACTAGGAGTCAAGAGTCAACTGGACTGGACTCCACAGCACCTAAACAACAACAAAGGGGCATACAGCACCTAGTTACTCTTTCTATTTTGCTCAGTGATGACTTTCCCATAGGTTTTTTTGGGTTTTATTTTGTTTTGAGACAACGTCTCGCTATGTAGCCCAGGCTGGCCTCAAACTCAAGATTCTTCTGCCTTAGCCTCAAAGTGCTGGGATTTTAGGGGTATACCACACCCAGTTTTCCGTATGTTTTAAGTCAGATTAACTGTTCCTCATTCACAATTCCTAAGAGAGGTTTATTTGCTACATTTAGTTGCTTACAATCTTGCTTTTTGGTAAGTCTCTTAAAACAGAAAAGTAATAATTTTAAGCTATGAATGTTGGACATGTGAAAAGAAACATTAAAATTAATAAAACATGTGGTTTAAAGCTATAAAATGACTTACGGTAAGGTCAGACTGGGTAAGGAAATGAGATTCAACTCTGTTCATCTAATGGAAAGTACTTATTGCTGAGTGTTATTTGGCAGACCTCCAGAGTTCTTTTACAATGCACAGTAGGATACCAACAAGTACTTATAAAATACACTTTGGGATCTGAGAGGATCTCTGATCATCTTAACATGAAATTATGATCAGGGTGCTTTGTCACTACAAGGAAAAGCAGTGTTCCTGCACCAAGGGTCACTCAAGTTAGCTCCAGTGCTGTGAAATAACCCTTGGTCACAAAGCCTAACAAGGATATGAGGGAAGAAAGCTATACACATTAGAAATATCAGAATATTTATAAGCCTATCAGATGTGATAAGCAGTGACTAATAGACTAATGACAAGTCTGTCCTTTCAAGTATCTCTACTATAGCTAGATTTACTTTGACAGAATCTCAAAGTTATCATTTAAACAAAATGTGGTAAGGCTGCAGAAAAATCTCAGTACTTACATTCTCTTGCAATAGAGATATTGGCTCTTTGTGAAAACCTAACTCTCCTTCTCACCAAGAACTTCCTAGTTGTTCATATTAACCTTCATGACTATGTAGGTATACTTGAAGGAGCACAGGTAAAAGACTGGCATTATTATATAAGATTACACTTTTATAACTTGGCCTATAATTACCTGTGTTCTTAGGACTGATCCTGAAGTCCTCAATCCAAAGACGCAAAAGAACTTCTTACAAAACAGCATGTAAGGTTCACAGAAGACAAAAAGGGACCAAGTTGGGTCTAGTTCACCATCCTATCTCCAGTGCCCACCAATGAACACTCTCAACAAAAATTTACTGAAGGTTAACCATGTACCAGGCCTAGTGCTAGGTAGACCATGGGAAATAACAGCTTGTAGTTTCCGAGACTCATACAGATTTGACTAGAAGTAGGACGGGAAAAAAGGAACAGAAAAATAGGCTAATGTGATAACCTAAGAGTTTGGGAAAGACCAGATTTATTCTTATTCTCTCAAATGGTCACAAGGTTGGCCTCCTAACTAACACCTAGGTCTCCGCCCAAATGTCATTCAACAATGGAAAGTCTTCTAACCACCTCATATTAACACAGGTCACCCCCCATCACTTACCACTTGCATCTGCTCATTCTTCCTCCTCATTATCGGCTTTATTTTCTCAACTATATTTATCACTATCAGCAATTATATTATTTACCTGTTGGGCTCTCTTATCCCTCTAAAATGCAAGTTCTTTGACAGCAGGACCTCATCTGTCATGTATATTGCTCTTTCTCTTTCACCTAGTATAGTGGCTGGGACACAATAGGCTTTCAATAAACATTTGTGGGAGGGAGGGGCTACCATCAGGGAACTATACCCTAAGAATATGTATAGGTTTTTTCCACCCAAAAGAGCCTCAGTGCCCAAAATAAGCCTCACTCAATCCTAAAAAACCTAGAAGTCATGATAGTGATGAGAATCAACAATGACAGAATTCTAAAATCTATGTCACAAAGACAGGAAAAATAATTAAGCGATCATGTTTGCAAAGGGCTTTCATCCAGTGCCGTTTTTATAAATGTCTCTAAGTCACAAGTCATATAGCTTTTTTCCCCAGAATGTTCTCTGATCAGTTACAATTCATTCAAGTAAATATCAGCACAAGTTCTGTGAAAAATACCAATATAGAGTCTAAAAATTCTTTGCTATACCTACTCTAAAGCAGTTTTTTTGGTCTTTTTCTCATGTTGCTGGGAGTTAAACCCAGGGCCTCATACGTGCTATGCACATACTGTACCACTGAGCTACATTCCCACTAAAGTAGCTATTTTTAAAATGCTTCTACAGGAGCTGGAATAGAGTCATAAAGTTACAAAAGTGAAACTGGCAACTTAAACACTAATGCTAGTGAGACTATAAACTCAGGACAGACCTCTTTCACTGGTACCAAGACTCAGTAAGTCCTCAGTACACAGTAGGTTGTTGTTGTTGTTGTTGTTAGGTGCTGTCGAGTCGGTATCCAACTCATAGCGACCCTCATAGGGTTTTCAATGGCTGAGTGCTTCTGGATTGCCTTGGGAGTGGATTGCCAGGCCCTTCTCCCATTTTTGCGGTGCTGGGAATTGAACTCGGGACCTCAGAGACTGCAGCGCAGCGCTCTACCCACTGAGCTAAATCCCAGCCCCAACACAGTAGGTACTTTACAAATATTTACTGAATTTTCAAAAAACTATTCTTTGTATCCATTTTGATATAGAAAAGTAATGTGCAAAACCCACCAAGCAACTGAAGACTTCCTAAGTTCTTAGGAGAAAAAGGCACATGGGAGGTCTTAGAGCTCCACACTGAACCAAGAGTTATCAGAAAGAGCAGCTGTATAGAAAGTTTCCATTGCATCCTGGAACCTTTTAAAAATGGGAGCTAGATACCATACTTATACTCTAAATCCTACTCTGAACTTGGAGGTTGAGGGAATCAAACTCAGAAATCATCCAAGAGGATGAATCTAGTGAGTCCCAATCAATAACTGGCAAACTAACAGATGAGGTGTCGGGTTCTTTTATGTGCTTATTTTTGCCTGTTTATTTTCTGCAGTGAGCAAGCACTCCTATTGTGAAAACAAAACAAAAAAGCTTTCATTAAAAAACAAAAATAATTTAATGACACAAAAGCCAACAAGTAGGACAACTATTACTTTTTTTCACTTTCTCTGAACAATGACACTGTTGTGTTTGTGCAGACTGAATTGGCAGGGAAGGACTGGTTAACAGGCGCCTTTGTCAGATGTGTTCTAGTTATTGATAAGGTGCTTTCCACTGTAAACAAGCCTCTCTTAGGGCCAGGTGGCCCTCAATAAGTGCTTCACAGTTCAGGTAAGGCTGAGAATTAAGCATTGGTGCAAAGCCTCCTGGGCCCACTTCAGAAGTGATATAGAAGAGTTCCTTGCAGTGTGTGGCCAGCTAGATGAGATCAAACATTTGCAAATATTTTGGTGTCAGGGCCTCTCCACAGAGCTTTGGTTTATGTGAATTATATCTACTGGTATTTATTGTATTATAAATTAAAACTGAGAAATGAATAAAACACAAGAACATCTGAGCACTCAGGGAGGTGATATCATCACACATTATGCAGCCTGTGGAAAACTCCACTGTACATAAGCAAAAGGGTGAGAGTGAAGAGAAGAAATACCTTCTTAGTTTCATTCTGAAAAGTTGTGGTCTGG
>VMDO01043037.1:0-10153 GCA_007922755.1 Pedetes capensis
TACACTTATTTTATCTTTTTGATGAAGCTGTGAACTCTTCACAATAATATTTTATTTAGTGTTCTTCATACCCATGAGTACAAGCAAGTACACATAGTAGAACCTGACTAGCTGTATGTGGAATGTAGAAATCAAAATTACCTAGGACTTTAAAATAGTAACAATTTTAAGTGTTTATAGCAGTCTTCTTGAAACATACCACAAAAACTATTCTCAACTTACAAAAGAATTTCAGAGAAATTTGGTTGTGGCAATTATAATGAATTCTATCTCTCTCTCTATCTATGTCTCTTGTGTTTTTTTTTCTTTTGAGACAGATTCTCACTCTATCCCAGGTTGGAGTAGAATTCACTATGTAGAACAGGTTGGCCATGAACTTGCACTGATCCTCTTGCTCTGCCTCCCAAGTATTCAGATTACAGGTGTGCACCACCATGCCCAGCTTTATATGAATTTTCTTACAGAAGAAATATTACCACAAAAAAAGAAACATTAAAAATGATGGTAATAGTTTCAAAGCAGCTTTTAAACATTTTGTTATTATATAATATACCTAAAGCAGGTGCACCTACAGCCATACCACCCTGGTGTCTGATCTCATCTGATCTGAGAAGCTAAGCAGGGACTCATAGTAACCCTATGTACAGCAGATTGAAACACTCCCCAATTCTGTGCCAGGCACACAATCTTATTAACATTTAAGCCCATTGTTACAGACACTGTGTCAATCCATCTAGTGGAGGGTTTTTCCTTTTTTTTTTTTTTCATTGACCTGCCACTCTCCCAAACATGATGTCCTTCTCTAGGGATTGGTGCCTCCTCACTACATGTCCAAAATACATAAGATGCATTCTAGTCATCCTTGCTTCCAAGGAGCACTCTGGTTGCATTTCTTCTAGGACAGATCTGTTGGATCTTTTGGCAGTCCATAGTATACTTAATATTGGTCTCCAGCACTATAATTCAAAAGCATCAATTCTTCTCCTGTCTCCCTTGTTCAATGTCCAGCTTTCATAACTATATGATGTGAGTGAAAATACCATGGCATGAGTCAGGCACACCTTCGTCTTCAATGCGACATTATTTTTAAGACATACTAAACGTAAAATATGAGTCAAATGGAAATATGGGAACATATTTGAGCTCAAACAGTACTTCTTGGGTGCTAAAGGCTTGTTGTTTTCAGTGAATTTACTAACATATTTGATTTTTCTAACTACTAAATATGATTTCATGCCATTAACAATTATGTATGGGCTGGAGTATGGCTCAGTTGGTAGAGAGCTGCTCTGTGTTCTCTGAGGCCCTGGCTGTGATCCTCAGCACTGCAGAGACAGGAGAAGGACATAGCAGTTCACTCCTGAAGCAATCCCGAAACAATCAGCCATTGAAAACTGTGTAAGGGTCACTATGAGTTGAAACTGACTTGGTGGCACTTAACAAGAACACCATATATTTTGTGTCACAAAAGCAAAATCAGCTATCATACCTATAACTTGACAGAAGAAAACTCTGTATCGTGATTCTATGAAAGGTAGAGCTAAAGAGAGTCCATAAAACATCTTCCTTCACACTTCCCTCATGTCTAAGACCTTGTGAGAAATCAAAAGAAAAAAGATTCCTGATAGCCAGCGTCAGGGTAAACCCAGAGGCCCCCAAAAAGTTTATCTGTGGGTATTTCTAACCTTCCATGAATCAAGGAAAGGAAAGAACTGGACTTCTAATAAATTAAAAGTAAACAGGGGAAGCTAAAAATCTGAAGAATGTCTCTTTCATATAACTCTTTGACAAAATAAACTACCAAATTAATATGAGTCATGCACATATGTGTACATGACAGCCAAAGGAAGCAAAAGCTTTGAAGCAGATCTCGGGACAAACCTAATAATGAAAAGAAATAAGGCCACCAGAGAGACTAATAGGAAAACACTGTATTTTCAAATAATAAAAAGGCAGCCACATTATCTTCTGGATTTCGTGGAACGGGATTCAGACACACTGTTTGTTTATAATGAAGATAAAAGCAGGTGAGAAGGTAGAAATAAATTTTCCAGTGCTGTCTGATAGAACAGTATTATACTCTCTCAAAGGGATAAAAAATTAAAAAGTTAGGGCGACAGGAATATACAAGAAAACTCATTGCATATTTTACAAGAGATTATTTCTTCCCTTATCAGAAATAGATGGGAAAAAATCAACACATTCAGGTTCGGGAAAAATAATGCTAGGAAGAACAGCTAAGCCCTGTTTCTCTCTTCTCTTTCCATCTAATGAATGTATGGCCTTCCTACTCTGTTGCTGAGAATGGATTCGAGGTAGAGCAAAGCTAGAGCAAGGATGTCAGGAGAGAAGCTATTATGAGAATCCAGAGAAGAGATCCCAAACACCTTGGCTATTGTAGTGTGGATGAATGGAAAGAGGATGGATTTGTTTAGTGCTTAGAAAGGTAAATGACTTGGATCTGGCTAACAGATGGAAAAGGGGACAGAGGTTGGAAGTAGCCTAGAGTGGCACCATGGTTTCTGGCTTGAGCAGGAGCAGGTTCTGGCCCACGGGAACTGACTACATGGTACTCAGCAACACGCAGTGCATGCTTTGTATGTGATGTTGGTCCCCTGCCCTTGTGCAGTGACCCTCAGGATGTCAAGCAAGCTTTCCTTAACCTCTTGGGCATGTGTGATGCACTCTCAGAGTTTGGGACATTCCCCATCACTCTCACAAATGTCTAAATTTGTTTCAATCAAGGGATAAGGATTGTAGGGAAAAGGAAGGGTGCACAGGCAAAACAGAGAGGGTTTCCAGAGCAGTGGAGCAACTCTGTCTGTAGTGTATACTAGAACGGCGTATGCCATTGTACATTGACCCAAACCCATAGAATACACAACACCAAGAGTGAAGCCTGATATGATGATTTGGGGTGAAAATGATGTCAGTTATAAAATAAATGTACTAATTCTGGGAGACACTGTTCATGTGGGAAACTACTCAAGCGTAGGGTAGAATATATAGGAACTCTGTACTTCCTGTGCCTGTGACCATATCACTGCAGCATCTGATCCCGTCAGATCTCAGAAGCTAAGCAGGGTCGGACCTGGTTAGTACTTGGATGGGAGACAGCCTGGGAACACCAGGTGCTGTGGGTCTGGGAGAAGGACCCTGCAACCCACTCCTAAAAATCAACCACCATTGAAAAACCTATGAACAGCATAGAGCACTAACAATAGTGTTTTGCCTGTTGTACATAGGGTTGCTATGAGTTGTACAATGACTTGATAGCACCTAACAACAGCAACAACAATTATACTTCCTATTCAGTTTTTCTCAGATCTTAAAACTACTGTAAAAACTAAAGTGGGAGGTGGGAGGTGGAGATAGAAAGAAAGCCTGCACAATTTATTAAAGAGTAGTCAGGGCTATAAATGTGTCCTTTCTGACACCTTCAAATAATCAATGGCAGTCACAATGCCAGCCCATATGGAGAGAATGGGGAAAGAAACTCTTTTTTCTCAATGGAATAAGCACTAAAAGCATTTATGGCCACCTGAAATCTACTTCACAGGACTGGGGATGTAGTTCAGAGGTAGAGCAGTTGTTTAGCATGTGTGAAGTCCTAGGTTCAAGTCCAAGCACCACAAAAATTAACAATAAATAAATAAACGCAAGTCACCTTACATCCTCCAAAGGCTTAGAATTATATTACAAGAACTGGGAGAAGTGATGGAAGGATTGTGAGTAGGAAAATAACGGAGCACATTTGTTTTTCACAGATCACACTGGCTGCTATATTCACAATAAACAAGAAGAGGCTAACATTGAATAGCTTTCCTCTGTCATCCACTCAAACTGCAGAGAGAAGTTGACAGCTCTTAATAGATAAGAGTTGCTATGGTTATAATCCATGATTTCTCTCATGGTTCAACTTGCTCCAAAGCATAAATTGAGACATAAAAATAAACTTCTCTTTTCCAGGAAAAGATAAACTTCCTGGGCTATATGTCCACCATGTAGAAATTGCATTTAATTTCCCTTGATATTCTAGTGTCTTGTAATTTCACATAAGACTAACACAACTATCTCAAGCAAGGCATTTATATTACTTCTTTCTCCTAAGAGCTCTAACACTGTAAAAATACTCTGTAGTGGGAGCAAACATATCATTATTAGCTGTGGAAGTCCTTGAGGTCATATGCACATTTCATGTATTATATTACTGTATATTTCTATCTTAGAAATGGTCATTTTCTGATTTCATCTTCATTTTTCTTATATCATTGCTCTCACCACAATAGTTTTCCATATTCCAAATGCAAGTGAAGAGGGCTGTGTATTAAATGAATTTTTTAAAAGAGTGAACTGAAGAAGGACAAAAGGGATGCTGGGTAGGAGGGAAGGGAGGACAAAGTCTGAGCCTCTCTAGAGGCTGCACCCAGTGCCTTAGTGATCATCTACTTCAGATTCTTCTTTAAAAAATAACCAAGGCAGCAAGGCTTGGAAATGCTGTCATGGCCCTGTCCTAGAGGAGTATGGGCAGGAAGTGGCCACAGATTTGTTTTATTTTATCTCTAGTGCATTTTGGTTTTATTTAAGTTCGGTTTTCCAGAGTTCAAATATCAAAAGCTTTCACATATATCTATATTTTTTAGCTTCTCTTGAAAAATCAAGTCATCTTTGATCATTGGATTTTTCATTCTTTCCCCACTAGAACTGCCTCCCTCATTTCCAATTCTAGCTTGAATTTTGGTGGCATTTTATTACAACTTCTGGGCCACACAGGAGTTAATAGAAGAGATGAGGCCAAAAGTTCTAATCCTGCATCCCTTCTAGTTCTTTCTTCTTTGCTTTTCTTTGTAATTCTAGTTTTACGGATATTTTTACAGGCAATCAATATCTATTAAAATCCTACTTTTTTCTCCAGATTGAATAAGGAAGTTTATGGATCTGGCATCATAATAAAACCACTTCCTATCTCTTTAATTAAAAACAAAAGCCTATGACTCACAGAACAAAAGGCAGACAGGCCATGTCAGACAGGGCACCAGGGGCATGACAAGCTGACAGGGCAGGGGGCAGCATGAACCACTCCACACGGAGGCACAGAGAGAACAACTCTAGCTGGAAAGAAGTCATTAAAAAACTCACGATGATCATATCTTGTGACTTCTCACTTCACATTCTACTCATTAGAAAGCTCCGCACCTTTTAGCCTTTTATTAATAAGGTATAAAAGCCAACCACTTCTGTAGGTAGAGGTTGAGTTAGACAGGCTGAGGAATAGGCTCCTGTTGCCAGGCAACAAAACGGAAACAAAAGCAGTCCAATAGAGTCTTAACCGGTTTCTAGAACATGCACTAGATTTGATAAATCTAGTGAATGCATTGTACATCTATAAGGGTTCATTGTTACCTTTAAAATGTATATCATTTTCAGAAAAACAGACAGAACTCCATGATATGATTTGGCACATTATCTTAGATACAATCACATTGAACACTTTTTTGTTTCTGTTTTGAGCTTTTTTTTTCTTTCTGTTTTCGCTTTTTGGAGACAGAGTCTTGCTAGGTGGCCCAGGCTGGCCTTGAACTCACTACGTAGCCCAGGATGGCCTCGAGCTAGCTGCCCTCCTGCCTCTTCCTCCTGAGTGCTGGGATTGCAGGTGTGTGCAACCACACCCGGCCAGATGGGTTTTTATTTTGAATGAAACATCTACATCTTAGTGTGGCACTCCACCTGTTGCAGGATGACTTGTAAAGAGCGGTTCTGCATCTTTGAGGCCTGTGCGAAGTGAAGGGGGCATTCAAAGAGCTACTGCAAACCTCATGGAGAGGGAGCGAGCAAGACAGCACAGTCGAGATTTGTAGCTGAGGTTGTGTGCTGCCTCTGCCTGTTTCTCCCTTAAGCATGCACAGGTGATCAACACACATACAATCAGCAGCGTAACTGTCTCCATATTTCCCCAGAAAAATCACTAACTAGTCCTTGAGAAGCATTAAAGCCATATCATCAACCAAAAAGAGTTGTCAGTGCTGGAAGAGACGCAGTCAATATGCATTCTGGCAGAAACGTTTGTCACTTCATTACAATTCATATCCCTGTAAATGATGTTAGAATTAAAACACTGTCAATCTTTGCTTGTCTTCCCATAATTGAGGGGACTAATGGCTTGTAAACATCTGTCTCAGGATGTCTAAGATGCCTTTGGACAATTACTTTTTTTAATTGAACTCCTTGGCATATAATCAAGCTCTGTTGCCCTGGAGACCTTAGCCCAGAGCTTTCATTGCCCTGTTCAATATGAGGCTTATATTCTGTGCTCTACTATCTGGTATCTCTCTACGTTATTGGTTGTTAAATCAAGTTATTTGTGATTAGCAGGAAAATGTCCTTCTTGCACGTCCTCCAGTAACTCCTTGATTATCTCGGAGCACATAGGAATGCCAATGAGCATAAAAAGGTGGGGATCGAGTTTCTTTAAAGGAAGATCTCTACATTTTGCATGGGGTAAAAGCCATGCCACACTAGGCTCCTTCTGCCCTTTAAAGCTGTTCTCCATTTAACTCTTCTCCAAACTGGTCTGCCCACCACAACCTCAGCACATCTTCACCTTGCCTACTTTTTGAGGCGCCATATAAATTCCTAACCCTGTTTACCTTTACTTCCCTCTCATGCATCTGTGAAGACATGGCTTATGGTCTTCACATTTTGTTCATAAGATCTACCTCTGGGCAGTCAAGCTCTTCTCTAAAGCTTCAGTTCCACATCAGAGCTGAAATCTGGGGCTCCAAAAGTAGCAACGGTCAATTGTTCAATTCCAGTGTTAGGAAGCTGGTACTGTCGTGGAGAGACTGTGGCCACACTCTGCATCGGTGACTTGACAGAGGAATGCCCAGGGGGCTGTGTGCACTCAGAAAGGGGGCCCTGAACCCAAAGACCAGGAGATCGGATGAAGCAGGGTGATCAGAGCCTGCCAGAGGAAGGGGCAGATGGAGACAGCCTCGGCAGAGTGAAGAAGGTGTGGGAAGAGCGAGCGTGGGACCCTCCTGGGCACCTGCAGATCCTGAAGTGGGAAGGGAAAAGTGGTGGGGGCTGCAGCCAGAGAGGTGAGCGAGCGGAAGGAGGATCTTAGGGCCCCAGTGCACTTCACACAGGGGTTTGGATTTTATCCTCCATCACCAGGGAGCCCAGCAACAACAACAGAGTTCACATCTAAGGATTCCTCCACCTGGGGGTTCTGTGATTCTCTGACCCCGAGTCCACAGTGCAGCTCTCTACTCCTTAACACACACGCCCAAATTAGCTTGAATGGAATATGTTCTTATTTATATCTCTACTGTACCGCCTATTATGGTCTTTGTATATAGCAGGTGCTCAAAAAAATCCTTATCAGTTTTCTCAATTTTCTTTTTTTTTCTATGATTTTTTTTAGAATTTTTTAATGTACATCATAATGTGATTCATTTTGACATGCTTTTCATTGTGACAATTTTCATATATGCAATTTGATAAACATTATTCATATTCAATTTTCTTTTAAAAGTCTATTCTGGAGCCGGGTGTAGTGGCTCACGCCTGTAATCCTAGTGACTCGGGAGGCAGAGGCAGGAGGATTGCAAGTTTGAGGCCAGAGGCAGTCTGTGTAACTTAGAACCTGTCTCAAAATAAAATCTAAAAACAGGTGGGGCTGGGGGTGCAGCTCGGTAGTAGAGCACTTGCAAAGTGTGCATGAGGCCCTGGGTTCAGCTCTTCAGTACCACACACACACACAAAAGTCTATTCTGGGAGGGAATATACAATATCTAATTTGCTGTTTCATTCCCATGCTACACAGTACTACAAATATGTATTGAATACATGAGTGAATGATTTTTGGCCACACTATGAGTCAATGACATCTTTCTTTCAATCACCCCAAAGCTTAAGTTAAGGATCTGAATGAAAGACACATTTTCCTTCATTTTTTTTCCTGCACAAATACTGCCTGAAAGACTTTCAAATAGGTTGGGTACCTAGGCATACAATATTGAACACTGCCCTGATGGATTCTATATTCCACCTTTTTCTTTACCCTATCCCTATTACTAAAAAGGTTCAAGAAAGCTGGGTCCAGTGGCACATGCCTTTAATTCCACTGAGTCAGGAGGCAGAGGCAGGAGAATCACAAGTTCGAGGTAGCCTGTAATTTAGCAAGACTCTTGTCTCAAAATATAAAGTAAAAAATGGGCTAGGGTTATAGCTTAGTGGTTGAGTGCTTGCAGAAAGCATGTGTGAGCCCCTGGGTTCAATTCCCCAGTACTTCAAAATAAAATAAAATAAAATACTTCAAGAAAATTAGAATATACCTCTTCCACACACATCATAGAAAATAATTTGAAAAAGTCTGAAAACTTGCTCAAAATTTATTTGTTCTTTATGTTATTTTTCTTTTCTTTTCTTTCTTTTCTTTCTTTCTTTTTTTTTTTTTAACAGTACTTGGCAGTTGAACCCCATTCTTGCACATACTTTGCAAGTGCTCTACCACGGAGTTGCTCTCCCAATCCATTTATGTATTTTTTATTTTGAGCCCGGGTCTCACTGAATTATGCAAACTGCCTCTGGCCTCAAACTTGTGATCCTCCTGGGTCGGCCTCCTGAGTTGTGGATATTACAGGCCTGAACCACCGTGCCAGCCTTGTTTTTTATGTTATTTCTGTTTTTATTGTTGCTTCAAGAGTACTGAATATAGTGGAAAGAACATAGGATGCTGTTATGGGCTGAATGTCTGTGTCCCTCCGAAAGTCATTTGTTGCAATTCTCACCCCCAAAGTCCATGTTCGGAAGGCAATTCAGTAATGGGAGGGGAGCCTTATGAATGAGATCAGTGCCCTTATGAAAGGAGAGACAAGAGAGCTTCCCTTCTCTCTCCCCCAACATGGTGGATATAGTGAGAAGGATCCTGCACACGTTTTTATACTTCTAGAGTACTGAGGACTCAAACCCAGGGCTTTGCACACACCAGGCAAGTGCTCCGCCATTAAACCGCATCCCTAGTGCAATTTTCATTTGTTATTTGGAGACGGGGTCGCCACAAATTGCACAGGCTGCCCCTGGCCTCCAACTCCCGATCTTTCCTCCTCAGCATTCTGAGTGGCGGGGATTACTGTGTGAGCCATGGTGCCCAGCTTGTTTTCTTATGACAGCTAAACACACTTCTCTTATGTACCCGGTAACATTTTGTTTTATTTTTCCTCACCTTAGAAGGACTATTATCAAGAGAAAACAAAAACAAAAACAAACCCCAAAAAAACCCAGCACCCTGTCCTCCCAGAGTTGGTTCGGATCTGGGTAACTTTTGTCACCACGGACTTATCAGAGAGGTAGGAAGGGAATCTCGTGGCAGATGGAAAGGTCAACAGAGAGGAAAAGGGACGAGGGAGCCATGGGTGTTTGTAAGGAGAGGGCCTGCCTGGCAGGGAGAGAAAGGAAAACATCAACCAGAAAGAAAAGCAAAAGAACACCCAAGCAAAGTTTCTAGCTAAGGTGACCACCTTTATTTTCTATTGGCCCTTGAGTGTCATGGGTCAGAAAACAATTAGAAGCAAATAGATACAGTGCCAAATCTAGATGATCAGTGGGGGGTGGGGGGAGCTCTGGGTTTAGCTCAGTTGGCAGAGTACTGTTCTGTACTCTCTGAGGACCCAGGTTCTATCCCCAGCACTGCAAAAAAACGGAAGAAGGACATGGTAATCCACTCCCGAAACAATCCCAAAAGGATCAGCCATTGGAAACCCTATGAGGGTCGCTGTGAGTGGGACCTGACAGGAAGGCACCCCACAACAACAACATGACTAGGTGGGACATGTCTGCCTGTACCAACTTAGGGGCCAATCAGAGCCGTGACAGAGCTAACCAACCAGCAAGGGACAGAGAGGTCTGAAAGACCCAATCAAAGGTGCTCCTGGGCATTGTCCCAGGACTACCCAATCTGGGGCTGCTAGACGTCTATTGAATATACCATGGACTGCCAAAAGAACCAACAAATCTGTCCTAGAAGAAGTACAACCAGAGTGCTCCTTGGAAGCAAGAATGGACAAACTGCGTCTTACATATTTCAGACATGTAGTCAGGAGAGATCAATCCCTGGAGAAGGACATCATGTTTGGAAGAGTGGCAGGTCAAC
>VMDO01043038.1:0-10148 GCA_007922755.1 Pedetes capensis
GAAAGACAATGTGAAGGTATTGTGAGAAAATGGCAATCTACAATCCCAGGAGAGGGCCCTGGAACAAATTCTTTCCCAACATTCCTCAGAAGGAAACTGCTGACAATTACATCTTCAACTTCCAGCCTCAAGAACTTTGAGAAAACAAATTCCTATTATTTAAACTTCCTGTCTGTGACTGCTTCTTATAGCAGTCCTAGCAACTAAGACACAAGAGGTTGAGGAAATTTTTGGAAGTCAATGAATAAGAAGAAATACAAACAGAAACTTACATCTGTCAAATACATCGTTGCTGTCAGATGCCATCCAGTTGTGCCTGACTCATAGCAACCCTGTGTTCACCAGAATGAAACACTCCCGGACTCTGTGCCAGGCACAATTCAACATCCAGCTTTCACAACCTTATGATGTGACTGAAAATATCATGGCATGAGTCAGGCAGACTTCTTCTTCAATGTGACATCTTTAACTTTCAGCACTTTAAAGAAATCTTTTGCACCTACTTTTCTCAATGTAATGTGTCTTTTGATTTCTTGACTGCTGAGGAATTCCCTGGGATTTGATTGTAGAACCAAGTAAAGCAAAATCATGGACAACCTTAATCTATTCTCCATTTATTCTGAAGTTACATACTGACCCAATTGTAAGGATTTTTGTTTTGCTGATATTGAGTCGCATGCATACTGAAGGTTGTGTTCTTTGATTTTCATCAGTAAATGTTTCAAATTGTCTTACTTTCAGGAATCAGAGTTGTGTCATCTGAATAACGCAGGTTGTTAATGAGTCTTCCCCCATTCCTGATGCACATTCTTCTTCATAAAGTCCACCTTATCGGATTATTTCCTCAGCCTAGAGATTAAAGTGGTATAGTAAAAGAATACCGCCCTAATGCTCACCTTTCTCGATTTTAAATGAGGCTGTGTTTCCTTGTTCTGTCGAATGACTGCCCCCCCATCTATATACAAATTCCTCATGAGTACAATCAAGCGCTCTGATATTCCCATTTTTCACAGTGTTATCCATAATTTGTTATGATCCACATGATTAAATGTCTTTGCATAGTCGATAAAACATAGATAGACACCTTTCTGGTATTCTCTGCTTTCAGCAAGTTTCCACCTGACATCAGCAATGATGTCCCTGTTTCCATGCCCTCTTCTGGCTTGATTTTCTGACAGTTCCCTGTCTATATACTGCTGCTCTTCCTTTTGAATGATCTTTAGCAAAATTTTTCTTGCATGTGATATTAATGATATCGTTCAATAGTTTCCACATTCAGTTGGATGCCCTTTCTTGGGTAGAGGCACACATGTGGATCTCTTCTAGTCACTTGACCAGGTAGCTGTTTCACAAATCTCTTGCCATAAACAAATTAGTACTTCCAGTGCTACATCTTTTTAATGAAACTTCTCAATTGGTATTCCATCAATTCCTGGAGCCTTGTATTTTGCCAATTTCTTCAAGGCAGCTTCTACTTCATCTTTCTGTACCATTGCTCCTGATCATGCACAACCTTCTGAAATGGTTGGTCATTCACCAATTATTTTTGGTATAACATCTGTGTATTCCTTCCATCTTCTTCTGATGTTTCCTTGTTGTTTAACATTATCTCTGTAGAATCCTTCACTATTGCCATTTGAGGCTTCAAATTTTTTCTTCAATTCCTTAAGTTTGAGAAAAACAATGCACATCCTTCCCTTTTGGTCTCTACCTTCAGCTCTTTTCACATGTCATTAAAATATACGATTTTCTCTTCTTGAGCTGCCCTTTGAAATATTCTGTTTAGTTCCTTGACTTCATCATGTCTTCCTTTCACTTTAGGTGCATGATGTTCAAGGGCAAGTTTCAGATTCTCTTATGACAGGTAATTTGGTTTTTCTTTTTCTCATGTCTTTTTAATGATGTTTTGCTTTCCTCATGAATTATCTCTTTGATGTCATGTCACAACTCATCTCATCTACTATCGGTAATGTCTCTTCCATCAAACCTGTTCTTGAGATAGTCTCTGAACTCAGGTGGGATATACTCAAGGTCATACCTTGATTCTCATACATTTATTCAGGTTTTCTTCAGTTTCAGTTTGAACCTGCATATGAGCAGTTGATGATCTGATCCACAATCAGCAACATGTCTTGCTCTGATGTCTAATATTGAGCTTTCCCATCACCTCTTTCCACAGATATAGTCAATTTGGTTTCTGTTTGTTCCTCTGGTGAATTCTATGTAGATGTTGTTGTTAGGTGCCACCAAGTCTGTGTCTGATTCATAGTGACCCTACGTACAACAGGCAAAACATTATTGTCAGTGCTTCTCTGCTATTCATAGGGTTTTCAATGGCTGATTTTTTTTTAGGAGTGGGCTTTTGGGTCCTTCCCCAAGCCTACAGTACTTGGTGTTCTTAGGACATCTCCTATCCAAGTAGTAACAAGTCCCAACCCTGCTTAGCTCCAAGATCTGACAGGATCAGATGCTACATTAGTATAGTCACTATTTATGTTGGTGAAAAATTGTATATGTAAGGAAAATGACATTGGTCTGACAAAATTCTATCATGCAATCTGCAGCACTGTTTCTGTCACCAAGGCCATATTTTCTGATGACTGAGCCTTCCTCTTTGTTTCCAACTTTTACATTCCAGTCACCAGTAATTATCAACACATCCTGATTGCATGTTCCATGTATTTCAGATTGCAAGAGCTGGTAAAAATCTTCCCTCTCTTCCTTTGCAGCATAGCTTTCAGCATCACAGCAACACAGAGTCCCCACATTATGGCAAAGTGACAGGCATATGGGGGGATTTTGACTTAACTACCACTATTTGAAGACCTGATTTTCCAATGTGGTTTCCTTCTGAGGTACTGGAATTTAGGGTATAACAGCCTCCATTTTCTAAGCCCGTCTACATCCAAGGCCTATTCTCATGCACCTCATCCCAAAAGCCCCAAAGTCATAACCCATTTCAATATCAAATCTGAGCCCCAAATCTCATTGGAATATTCTCTAAGTTGGAGATGATTCAAGGTGTGATTCATCCTTAGGCAAAATTCCTCTTCAGCTGCAAATCTATGAAAACATACAAGTTATCTGTTTCCAAAACACAATGCTGGGAAAGAATAGAATATATATTTCCAGTTCCCAAAAGATAAATCAGAAGGAAGATTAGTCAGGCCCTAAGTAAGTCAAAACATGTTGTTGTTGTTGTTGTCGTCGTCGTCGTCATCGTTGTTGTTGTTGTTAGGTGCCTTTCAGTTGATCTCTGACTCATAGTGACCCTACATACAAGAGATGAACACTGCTGTCAGTGCTTCTCTGCTATTCACGGGATATTCAATGGCTGATTGTTTTGGGGGAGTGGGCTGCCAGGTCCTTCTTCCAACTCAATACATAGCTGGCCAAATTTCACCAGATTTCAAGGCTCGTAATCTCCTTTGTCTTAGTGATCCACTCCTGGTCACTAGATGGCTCCAGTCCTCACCTGCTCAAGATCTTTTGAAGAAGTTTTCCACTTCCATGACTTACTTGGGGCTGGAGTTTAGCTCAGTTGGTAGAGTGCAACTCTGTGCTCTCTAAGGTCCCGAGTTGGATCCCCACCACCACAAAAACAAGAGATGGACCTGGCAGGCCACTCCCAAAACAATCACCCATTGAAAATCCTATGAATAGCAGAGAAGGTCTGACATAGCCCCTTTCCTTCTGTTGTGCATAGGATCACTATGAGCCAGACACAACTTGATGGCACCCAACAACAACAACATGGCATACGTACTATCCCAGATATATTTGAAACGTGGGGTTTTTAAAAAATGTGTTCTTCAGTTCCATTTAGTACACATTTTTATTATCCTTCTTGTTGTTAGGTGCTGGTGAGTTACATTCAACTCCTAGTAACCCTCACCAGGTTTTCAACAGCTGATAAATTTGAGAGTGGATTCCCATGTCCTTCTCTCATTTTTGTGTTGCTGAGGTTTGAACCCAGGGATTCAGAGAGCACAGAGTAGCACCCTACCTAATTAGCTAAACTCCAGACCCTTATTAGTCTTTACCCCATGGAAAAAGACATGATTAATTTTTCATCACAAGGGGCCTGGTAATGTCTCTTAGAAAAATCTCTCTACTTTTCCTCTCTCTTTTTTCAGGTTGGGTTATTTCTTTATATATTTTGTTCAAGGTAGTGCTATCTACTAACTCCACAGTGGGGTGGCGCTAACTTGATCGTTTTTAACCTAACCCTCTTCTCCCAGCACAAAGCAACTTTCTCCAAGTGCCTGGAGCCCACATCAGGGACATGAAATGATTCCCAGAGAAGCTCCTTGGGTGATGAGCAGTTAAAATGGAGATGTTCAAACACCTTAACTCAGCATCGTGTTGTAAACATAAAAACTCTCTGGACACATTCACATACATTTCAAAACTGGAACATCTCCTTTTACCTTTTCTCATAAGTGAGAAATTCTATGAAATGAGCTCCTTAGGCAGCATGCTACAATTGGACCTCTTGTTTTCTTTCATGACTTCGAAGGAGCTGTGCTTGAGCACCAGACACAGTTCTTCTGGTTTTAACTTCCTTCCCCAAAATTGACAGATCTTCTGTACAGTGCTCCTTGTGTCCTAAAGGAAGAAAAAAATAAAAAAGAGCACAGATATGAAATAGAAAGAACAGAGACAAGGCAATGGTAAGGAGGTGTAACTGTATAAGGAAGAGAGGAGGAAGAGGGAAGAAGAGAGGAATGGCATACTGAAGTGAGAAAGGATTATATTTGGATGAAAGACAGAGAGGAAAGAGGGAGGAAGAAAAGAGGACACAAAGTGTCTATACAATGTGAGGATCAACATGGATGTCACAGTATGGTTGAGGCTGTTTTGTTGTTGCTGCTGTTGATGTTAGGGGCGGTGGAGTCCAGTCCAACTCCTAGCAACCCTCATAGGGTTTTCAGTGGCTGATTGTTTCGGGATTGCTTCTGGAGTGGATTACCATGTCCTTCTCCAGTTTTGGGGTAGAGCTGGGGAGTGTGGAGCAGCGCTCTACCAACTGAGCCTAACCGCAGCCCATGGTTGAGGTTAGGACACCTTAAACACAGAACTTGGTATTTATAAAGATACCGTTAGAAATTCTTCTCAACAGTGATTCAAGATTAAGCAAAGAGTGCCCCATTGAGAGCTTGACAAAGAGTAATACTAACAAAGGTTAATGAATATTAATACAAGCTTTGAAGATCCTTAAAATGTTTCTTTTTAAATTGATACTTAAGTGTTTTATTCTGACACATAGTGATTGTACATATTCATGAAGGTTAGTGTGTCGGTTCAGCACATACACACTATGTTTCGATCAGATCCGGCTAACTGCTGTATCAGTCACCTCAGCCATTAATTACCTCTGTGTGATGAGGACATTCCAAATTTTTGTATTAGCTCTTTTGAAATATCCAATTAATTGTTTCCAATCATAATTATCATCCACCACGTGCATGTCAGCTTGTCATGATTTAGGGGTTTGCGTGTTACTGTGATGTTGAAAGATGTGCCATTGGTATTTCAGATACCAACAGGGTGACCCAGGATGCACAGATTTCAGCTGAGCTTCCAGACTAAGAGACTAGGGAGAAGGACCTGGCTGCCCACTCTCAAACAATTCACATAGAAAACACTATGAATACTAGAGAAGCACTGTCAAATATAGTGCCCAAAAATGAACTCTGCTATTCATAGGATTTTCAGTGGTTGATTGTTTTGGCAGAGGGATGCTGGGTCTGTCTCCCAAGCCTACAGCACCTGGTGTTCCTAGGCAGTCTCCCATCCACGTAATAATCAGGCCCAACTCTGCTGATTTTCCAAGATCTGACAAGATCAGATGTCAGGGTGATATGGCTGCAGGCTCTGTCTCCTTTTTTAAGGTATAATTAACTAGTAAAATATGTCTCTCTTTTTCAGTGTACAACATGCTGTTTTGGGGTTTGACATATATAAATGAATAAATCAAGCTAATAGCATATTCATCCCCGCACAGACATATATTCCTAAAATTCATATC
Source organism: Pedetes capensis (assembly GCA_007922755.1). Lineage (NCBI taxonomy): Eukaryota > Metazoa > Chordata > Mammalia > Rodentia > Pedetidae > Pedetes > Pedetes capensis. The sequence goes on from VMDO01043038.1 coordinate 6,032, forward strand.
AAGTAGCTGCCAAAATGGGGCTGAGGTTTAGCTCAGCAGGTAAAAGGGAGCTGTGTACTCTCTAAAGTGCTGGGTTCAATCATCAGAACTGAAAATCTGGGAGAAAGACCTGGCAACCCACTCTCAAAACAATCCTGAAAGCATGAGCCACTGAAAACCCTATGAATAGCACAGAAGCACTGACATAGTGCCTGGAGTAGCACACTGTTGAGTCATATTTCATTCTGCTCTACATTGGGTTGCTATGCATTGATCAGACTCAACTCAATGGCACTGAATGACAGATGCTACCGAAATATGTAAAATATCCAGAAGAAATACAAAAAGAATATTTTCAAAACAAGAAGAGGAAAGAAATTGGAGAAACTTAAGTCACTGAAGAAAATAAGAAAGATGAAAAAGTATCAACAAAAACAAGTTTACATATAAAACATAACAGAGCATAGAGGAAATAAATTCACACATATATAATCTAAATAAATGTGGACAAACTAACGTCCCAAGTGTATATGAAAGAATTTTATGTCAGAAGATAATATCTTACAATACATAGAATCCTTCACTAGATCATTTGCCCATGTTTGCTGGTTAGGCCTTCTTCCTCCAGAATCATAGCCAAAATAAGCCTCTTCTCTTTATAAAGTAGCTGACTCTGGTATTTTGATATAGTAATGAAAAGCTGACTAATCCATCTGAATTATCAAGAACCAGTTCTATTAATGAGTTTTAAGGGACAATGGGATAGTGGTAAGGTTTAGAGGAAATGCTTTATCCCTTGCCAGTATTAGCTGGAGTTTCCAAGATTCTTACTGTTGGGCTGGAGATTTAGCTCAGTGGTAGAGCACTTGCCTACCTGGTGTGAAGCCCAGTATTCAATCCCCTGTACCAAAAAGAAAAAAATAAACAAGATTCCTAGTGTCTGATGAAGCACATTCCACACTTTGTTAGATGTTAAATGGCAATATCAACACAGAATAGACTTGCTGGGGTGCTGTCGCTCTCTGTGTCTTGGTTTAGATCATATAGTTGCAGTGTTACCCATTTAATGATAGAGAGAGAGAGAGCAGAAAGGTTCAACTACATTCAGCCTGATAGAAAATATGACTGTTGGGCCCATAATATTGGACTTTATGCCAAGGAAAATCACCTACAGAAATTGTTGTAAGGAGGAAGTGAAGCATGAAACTTGTGATACATAATTTCAGTGTAGCTTAGAAAGGCCAAAATCAACAGGTTGGAACAAAAATAATGGTGCCATTGTAGTCAATTGGTGAGAAATAACAGTGGTTCTGGTTATGGCTGGGTAGTTAAGTGGATGGGCTGGGATTTAGCTCAGTGGGTAGAGGGCTGTGCTGCAGTCTCTGAGACCCCGAGTTCAATTCCCAGCACTGCAAAAATGGGAGAAAGGCCTGGCAGTCCACTCCCAAGGAAATCCCGAAGAACTCAGCCATTGAAAACCCTATGACGGTCGCTATGAGTCGGATACCGACTCCACAGCACCTAACAACAACAAGTTAAGTAGATATTTATTTTTAACAAATGTGAATTGGGCCGTGCGCGGTGGCGCACACCTGTAATCCCAGCGGCTTGGGAGGCAGAGGTGGGAGGATCGCAAGTTCGAGACCAGAGGCAGTCTGCATAACTTAGTGAGACCCTGTCCAAAAACTAAAAAAATGGACTGAGGGTGCAGCTCAACGGTCCAGCACTTGCAGAGCATGCAGGTGCGAGGTCCTGGGTTCAACCCCCAGTACCACAAAAAAAAAAAGTGAATTGGACACTTGACAAATTAAAAGAACCCATCCACATACCTGGATCCTACAGTGAGCTTACATTTTCATGTGGAGACACATGTAATAAACAAAGAAATGCACACCTCTTGGTGGTGTGTGATAAATTTAAGAAGGATGATGTGATAGAGATGGGGATGGGTGGTATTTTTCATAGTACTCATAAAGAAATATTTCCATAAATATAGCAACATACTAGCAGAGGCCAAAATGAAGATATTACTCAAGGTTGTGGGCCTTGCTTAATAATTGGATGAAGTAAGAGAGTAAGGGACATAATGTAGGGGTATGGAGAAGAGAGGACACCTATGAAATGTCAGCATTATGAAATACTTGGACAAGCGGTGGCTTTGTAAAGATAATTGTGATGTAGCCCAGTTTAAGATTTGGGGAAAGATGTGTTCATGTTTGAATATTCTGGCTTAGAAGCATCTGTGGTTCTCTCCATGGAACATGTCTATTGACACATGGAGACACATATATGGGACTCATCATCAAGCTTTACGTAAAATGACAAAATTAGAACTATGTGAGAAAGACCATAGATTCTGAATAACTATAAATATAGTGATCCTAAAGTCATGGAATCATTTTAGAGACAGAAAAAGAGGATTAAGAGAGTTTGGGAAGGAAGTATCTTTAAGAAAATGATAGAAAGTCTGGATTTTGCTGTCCAGAAACCCAATGAAAAGCTGCCTTTCAGCAAGTCAAAAATTAGGAGAATGCAGGAGAAGAATATGAGTCCTTTGGGCTACTGCTGCAAATTCTAGAGGCTAAGAAAATGGCTGTGGTGATTTATCATGGGGCTAATTGTGCGTGGACTGCAGTTCTGCTGCTGTGGAAGAGGGGGTAACAATTAGGCTATGGGGTTTCGTGTTGTGATGTAGATTTGGATGATAAAATGGTGAGACATAGAGATAAAACGTGGGGTCAAGTGGAGTGTGCAGAAGACAATGAGCATCCACCATCTCCTATATTTAACATTAAAGAAAGAAATCACAGAGGATACTACAAGGTGGAAGGACATCTCCTGATCATAGATAGGAAGAATAAACATTGTAAAAATGGCTATAATACTACCAAAAGCAATTTATAGATTTAATGCAATTCCCATTAAAATTCCAACAACAGACCTTGAAGAAATAGAAAACGCAATCCCAAAATTCATATGGAAACACAAAAGACCACATATAGCAAAAACAATCTTAAGCTGCAAAACCAATGCAGACAAGATCACACTTCCTTACTTTAAACTACATTACAAAGCTATAGTGGCACAAACACTTTGATACTAGCACAAAAATAGGCCTAAAGAACAGTGGAGCAGAACTGATGATCCAGGGATACACGCACACAGCTATAGCCACCTGACAAAGGGGCTAGCACACAAACTGGAGAAAAGATAGCCTCTTCAACCAATGGTGCTGGAAACATTCATTTCAACCTGGAGACAAATGAAAATGGACTCTCAATTTGCATGAGATTCCACTCAAAATTGATAAAACACCTCAATAGGAAACAAGAAACCTTAAAACTACTAGAAGAAGAAATAGGAAAAAATGTTCCAATACATAGGCGTAAGAAAACGTCTCCATAATAAGACTCCAATTGCTCAGGAAATTGCATCAAGAATTGGCAGATGGAATTACATGAAATTAAAAAGCTTCTGTACAGCAAAGAAAACAACAAACAGAGTAAAGAAGAACCCACTAAATGGGAAAAAATCTTTTCATCCTACACAACTGACAGAGGAATAATTTCTAGAATTTACAAAGAACTCAAGGAAGAAAATCCCAAGACAAAAAACAATCCAATAAACAAGTGGGCAAAGGAATTGAACAAACAGTTCTCAAATGCAGAAGTTCATAAGGCTAAGAAGCACATGCAAAAATGATCAATAACCCTAGCTGTTAGGAAAATGCAAATCTATACAACTCTGAAATTCTACTTAAATCCAGTAAAAATGGCCAAGATCAACAAGACAAATAATAACAAATACTGGCAAAGTTGTGGAGAAAAAGGAACACTTTTACACTTTTGGTGGCACTGTAAATTAGTCCAAACACTTTGGAAATCAATATGCAGATACCTCAGGAAACTAAAAATATTACTGTCCTAAGACCCAGCAATACCACTCCTGCGAATATGCCCAAAGGGAGACAAATCATACCACAGAGACATCTGCCTCTCCATATTCAATGCACTTTTCAAAACAGCAACAATATGGAACCAACCAAGGTACCCATCAACAGAAGAATGGATAAAAAATGATGACACATATTCAATGAAATACTACTCTGCTATAAAGAATAAAATAATCTGATTGGTAG
>VMDO01043039.1:0-10156 GCA_007922755.1 Pedetes capensis
ACACAAACAAACATGACATGCAAACAGAAAAGAGATCATTGGTTGGGAGGAAGAGGATCAGCAAGGAGACAGGATCATAAGAGGATAAAGGGGGAAGTGAATGTGAGCAATGTATAATGATTTTCATGTACGGAGATGTCATAATGAGATCCATTAAGTTATATGCTAATTAAATTACTAACAATTTTTTTTTAAAAATTAAGTGCATTATAATAAAATTTAAATAAAGGTTTAGTAATATGCAGAATCTCCTAAGATAACTGAAAATCTCCATATTCTAATAATTTATACCCAGAACAGGAGAATCTCAAACACAATGAAGAGAAAAATCAATATATGTCAAGACAAGATGATAGATATGTTTAAACTATCTAACAAATATTTTAAATCAGCTATGATAAAAATGTTTCAACAAAATTACAAACATATGTGAAAAAAACAAATAAAAAAGAAAACCTCTAAAAAGAGAAGGAAAGCCTCCAAGAAAAAAAGAAAAGAAAGAGGGAAGTAAAGAAGGAAGGAAGGAAGGAAGAAAGAAAGAAAAGAAAGTAACAAAGAATAAGAAAATAGAAAATTAGAACTGATATATGCAATAATTGAGATAAAAATTATAAAGATGAAGTCAACAGCACAAAGGAGGAAAAGAGGCAGAGGAAAGAACCAGTGAATTGGAAAACAGAACAATAGAAATCATTGAACAGAGAAAATATACTAAAAAGTAGTGAATAGAACCTATGGACCATCTGAGACTATAATAGATCTAACATTATTAACATCAGAACCTCAAAGGTGAGGAAAAACAAAATGAGACAGAAAAAGTATTTAAGAAATTATGACTGAAAAGATTTTTTTAAATTTGGCAAAAACAATAAACCAATGGCTTCAGAAAGCTAAAGAAACTTCAAACAGGATATATCAAAGAAATCCATGCCAATATGTAGGGAATTGTGGGATAGCCCCAAGGGATAGAGAGGAGGCTTGGTTTGGATAGGGGCCTATCTAGCCTACCTGGAGGTCTGATCTATGCCGAGGTAAGATAGCCCCCAGTGGTTTGAATGTCACTCCTAATTGGTTGTGTCCCGATCCTCCTGCCCCCATATGATTGGTTGACTGCATAACCACCATCTTGAGGCAGTTGAAGCCCTTACCCAAACATTATATAAGGACAGTGCACAGGGTACTTGAGAGCCATTCCATTGCCAAGCCATTCTGTCACCATCTGAGCCATGCTGTACCACTGCACAGCCCTGCCACCCCATCGTCATGGAGGTAGCACTCACCGGATCAAGAGAGAAGACTGCCTGTCCCTGTAGAGGCCACTCCATCACCAGACCGAGATGGAGATTATCAGGAACCAACAGCAGTGGAAGAGAAGCTGACCTACACAAAGGACATTCAGGATGTTGGGACTTGGACGGCTGCCGCCAAGGCCGGAGCTGTGATACTTTTGCTATCCTGAATGGTGGACTTCAGGCCTTTATTTCTTTATAGGAGCTGGACAATAAAATCTGTACTAAAGGCATCCTGAAGCCTTCCATCCTTGACTCAGTCTGCCATTCCTCGCCAGTTCCCCTGGTGTGGGGTCCTGATCCCAGTCAGAGAAGAAAGAGCTAGCCTGTGCACCAGCCGTGAAGAGGGGCAACCCACACCAGTACATATCATAGTTCAACTTTCAAAAAGTAAAGACAGTGAAAAGAGTAAGTGACAACACCTTACAAATTGGACAAAATGAGAGAAACAAGAGCAAATTTCTTATTAGAAACTATGGAGATCAAGAGAAAATATTTTGGAGTTTTTTTTTTTGTGTGTGTGTGTGTATAAAACACTAAATGGAAACAATCCAGAAACCTACACCCAATGAAATTATCTTTCAACAAAGAAGATGAAATGAAACACTATCCAATGAAAGAAAAAAGATGTTAACAGAAGACCAATTTCTAGAGCAATTAGGCAAAAGAAGGAAATAAAAGGGATAAAAATAAGAAAAGAGGAAGTCAAATTATCCCCATTTACAGATGATATGATTCTATACTTAGACAATCCTAATGACTTCACCAAAAGACTCTTAGAACTAATAAATTCCGCAAAGTAGCATGGTACAAAATCAACATACACAAATCAGTACCTTTTCTATACAGCAATCATGAACCCTCTAAGAAAGAAATCAAGAATGCAATTTTAGTCATAATAATGTTAAAATATACCTGGGAATAAACCTAACAAAGGAGATGAAAGACCTTTGCTGTGAAAATTACAAAATACTGAATAAAGAAACTTAAAAAGACAATAAAAAAGGAAAGACTTCCCATGTTCATAGAATGGGAGAATTCATGTGGTTAAAATGGCCATACAATCAAAAGTATTCAGATTCAATGTAATCCTCATTTTAAAAATCCTAAAATTCATATGGAAACCCAACAGACCCCAAATTAGCCAAAGCAATTCTGAGCAAAAAGAGTACTGCTGGAGGCATCACAATACCTACTTTTAAAATATACTATGGAATCATGGTAGTAAAAATAGCATGGTACTGGCATAAAATCAGATATGAAGCTCAATGGAATGGAATGGAGAATGCAGAAGTAAATCCATGCATCTGCAGCAAAATGATTCTCAACAAGGTACCAAAAACATACATTGGAGAAAAGACAGCCTCTTCAATAAATGATGATGGGAAAATTAGATATCCACAGGTAGAACAAAACTAGATGCCTCTCACGTTGTTCAAAAATCAATTCAAGATGGAACAAAAACCTTAATGTAAGACCTGAAACCTTAAAGCTGCTAGAGAACAACATAGAGAAAACCTTTCAAGTTATAAACATAGGCAATGACTTTCTGAAAAGGACCCAAATAGCCCAGGAAATAATAGCAAGAATTGACACATGAGATTCCATAAAATTAGAAAGCTTTTATACAGCAAAGGAAACAACAGAATGAAGAGAAAACCTGCAGAATGGGAGGAAATCTTTGCCAGCTATACATCTGGCAAGGGATTAGTATCCAGAATACATAAAGAATTCAAACACCAAAAGAACAAATAACCCAATAAAAAATAACAATTGTTGGTAAGGATGTGGAGCAAAAGGAATTCCTACATAATGTTGGCAGAAATTTAAATTAGACCAGCAATTATGGAAATAAATATGAAGTTTCCTCAAAACACTAAAAATAAAACTACCATATGATCTAGCTATACCACTCCTAAGTATACATCTCAAGGAATCCAGGTCAGCATACCAGAAAAGATACCTGCACATTCATGTCTATTACATCACTATTTACAATATTCAAGATAGGGAATTGGCCTTGGGGCTCATCAAAAGATGAATGAGTAAAGTAAATATAGTACATATACACACAATGGAGTATTATTTGACCATAAAGAAGAAAAAACATGTAATTTACAGGAAAATGGATGGAACTGGAGGATAACATGTTAAGAGAAATAAGTCAGACACACATACAAAAATAATTATTGCCTGGTTTCTCTTATATGGTGAAACTTAACAACAACAAAGATGATGACAAAGATGACCTGAAAGTAGAAGTGGGGCTAATAGAAGGTGAGAGAGACTGGGAGTAGTTAAGAGAGATGAGAAGGGAAGAGAAGGTAGAATGAAGAGTGGACATGATCAAAGCACAGCATGTATATATAGAAATATGGTGAAACCCATTAATTTGTGCAATTAACATGTTAGTAATTTTAATAAAATATAAACCACTATAATATACTACAATAAAAGAGTGAAGGGGAGAAATCACTGTACAATTTCAATAGATGTAGAAGAACCATATGATAAAATTCAAGACCCTTTCATAATAAAAATATTAAGCAAACTAGAAATAGAAGGGGACAACTTCAATATGATAAAAGCAATACATGAAAAAACCCACAGGTTACTATCATACTCAATGATCGAGGATTGAAGGTTCTCCCTCTAACATAAAGAATTCGAGCGTGCCTACTTTCACCCCTTCTTTTCACCATGGTATGGAAATCCTAGCCATAGCAATTAGGCTAAGATATAAAAACATATTTTTAAAGATATGAAAAGACATCAAAATTATAAAGGAAGTAATAAAATTATCTCTACATGATGATAATGTGTTTTTATGGAGAGAACTTTAAAGGTTAATTTTAAAACATTTAGAACTAATAAATGGTGTTATGGACTGAATGCTTATGTATATTTCCTCTCATTCATATGTTTAAGTCTTAACTACCAGTATGTCTGTATTTGGAGTAAGGAAGTAACTAGTTTTAAATGGGATCCTGATCTGATAGCATTAATGTCCTTATAAGATAAGCCACAGATCCTCTCTCTCTCTCTCTCTCTCTCCTTCCCCCCCTCCCTGTCCCTCTCTCTCTCCCTCTTCCTCTCCCTATCTCTCTCCTCTCTCCACACATGCACTAGGAAAAGCCATGTAAGGTCATAGCAAGAAGGAATCTATCTCTAAGCCAGGAAAAGAGCCCTCACCAGTAACCAAATAACTTGCAATCTTGATCTTGGAGACTCCAAGTTGTGATAAAATATGCTGTGTAATGCACCCAATCTATGTTTTTTGTTGCTATTGATGTGAAAACCTGTGCTGACAATATTTATTCAAAGGAATTCAGCAAACTTGTTGTTACATGCAGTCAAGTTGAGTCTGACTCATAGCAACTCTGTGTAAAACAGAACTCACTCCCCAACACTGTGCCACACACGTGATCTTTTTAATGTTTAAATCCATTGTTGTAGCCACTTTGTCAATCCATCTAGTTGAGAGTTTTCCTTTTATTCATTGCCCTGCCACTGTCCCAAACATGATGCATTTCTCCAGGGATTGGTCCTTCCTAACATGTCCAAGGGCTGGGATTTAGCTCAGTTGGTAGAATGCTGCTCTGCAGTCTCTGAGTTCCCAAGTTCAATTCCCAGCACCTCAAAAATGGGAGAAGGACGGGGCAATCCACTCCCAAGCAATCCTGAACAGTCAGCCATTGAAAATCCTATGAGGGTCGCTATGAGTCGGACGCGACTCGATGGCACCTAGCGACAACAACAACGTGTCCAAAATATGTAAGACACAGTCTAACCATCCTTGCTTCCAAGGAGCACTCTGGTTGTCCTTCTTCTAGTATGAACCTGTTGATTCTTTTGGCAGTCCATGGTCCATTAAATATTCATCTCCAGCACCATAATTTAAAAGTATCAGTTGCTCTTCTGCTCCCTTTTTGCCACCATCCAGCTTTCACAAGTTTACGATGTGACTGAAAGTTGTTGTTGTTGTGACTGAAAATAGAGAATACTAAATCAGCACCCCAAAATACATTGTTTCTTCATGCTAGCAATGAAAAATCTAGCAAAGAATAATTTTAATTGCAATAGGATCAAAAATAAAATATTTAGGAATAAACTTAGCAAAGGCACATAAAATGTTAATACCACTCAAAGTGATTTAGAAATTCAATGCAATCCCTATCAAATCCCATTGACTTTCTTTTGCAGAAGTGGAAAAATCTATCAAAAAAATCCTATAAAATCTTAAGGGAATTCAAATAACAAAAATAAATGAATAAAACTAGAACTCTCATATTATCTAATTTCCAAACATTTTATAAAGCTATAGCAATCATACTAGTATGGTACTTTTATAAAAACAGTCATATCAACTAAAAAAAATAGAGAGCTCAGAAACATATCTTTGTATATACAGTCAAATGATTTTTCACAAGGGTGCCAGGATCATTCAATGTGGAAAGGGCAGTCTTTCAACTAATGGTACTGGGAAAAACCAGATATTTACATAGAAAATAATGAAGATGAGCTCTTGAACTATGTCCTATTCAAGAATTAACTTTTAGTTAAAGACCTAGCCAAAGACCTAGGAGTGAGAGCTGAAATTATGAAACTCTTACAAGAAAACATAGAGGAAATTTTTCATAACATTGGATTTAGGGATGATTTTTGGAGAAGTCACCAAAAACATAAGCAATTAAAGAAATGGCAAATGAATTGGACTTCCACAAAAGTGAAAGCTTTGTGCACTGAAGTACACTGTAACAGTGAAAAGATAAATTATAGAATATGAGACATTAAATGCAACTCATATCTGATAATGGGAGAAGGACCCAGCAACCCACCCTAAAAAAACGGTGACTGAAAACCCTATGAATAGCAGAGAAGCACTAACAATAGTGTTTCGCCTATCGTACATAGGGTTACTGTGAGTCAGACACTGACTCAATGGCACCTAACAACGTTATCTAATAAGGAATTAATATTCATAATATATGAAGAGCTCCTATAATTCAACAAGAATAATAACAATAAGAACAAGCCAAAAAATCCATTAAAATGCACAAAGGATTTAAATGAACATTTCTCAAAAGAAAACATAAAAATAGCCAATGGGTACCAAAAGATAGTAGAGAAATGCAAATAAAAACTACAAGGAGAAGTGACATTAGCAAGATACTGACTTTATAGGGCTTGTTTCCATACAGAAACATCAACTTGAACTATCTGAAAATTAAAATACCTGTACAAAAGCTAAGGAAATCATATGAGAGATTATAGCACTTGACTCTAGCTCAAAATTAGAAAAGATGCATTGAGGAAGGTATTCTCCATTTCATTCTCCATTTCAACCGTCACACTAGCCTGGGCAGCATAGTGGTAGAGATAACCTCCACCTGGGAAAGGAATGTGAAGTGAGCACCTAACTTTACTACAGACTACAACAGCAGGCTTGCCTCAATGATATCTAGTACCAGTCTGGCCCTCATGGCACCGGAGCCCAGGATGGCATGCATGGACCAAGCTTCCAGCCTGCTCCAATGCAAGGCTAGCCCCCATAGCCTTGGGCTTTGGACAGATCCTATAGCCAGATTAGCCCTACACATCCAGGCTTCATCCTAATCTTGCAGTCATGCCATCTCCTACAGCCTTGGACTTGAGGCCATTCCCATGGTCCCAAGCTTCAGACCCATCAAAGAGCCAAGCTAGCCCACTTAGCCTCAAGTACCATGCAAGTTCCTACTGCCACAGACTCCAAGAACTCTCCCACATTCCCAGGGTTTCAATGTCATCTCAGCTCTAAGTCAAACCCTGTTATTCTGAGCCTCATGCCACTCCTACCTAGCACAAGGCCAGCCCCTGTGGTCTTAAGAATCAGGCTTAACTCAGCATCAGAGCAGGCTTTGAAGTCCAAGACTCTAAGCCAGCACATGCAGATCCAACCTCCCAGCCTTCTCTAGCACAAGGCTATCACCTGTAGACTCCTGGTACAGCCTAGCCCCTGCAGGGCCAAATTCTAAACCAGAATCCACAAATTTAGCTTCCATGTTTGCCCAACACCGGGTAGATCCCTATAGCTGAAGGATTCATGGTAGTCCCTGTGGTGTCACACTCCTGTGAACCCAGAGTCTAGACCCATGCTAGTATACCTCAGCATCAGGCCAGACCCACCCAGGTGTCAGGCTGGCTTTCATGTACCAAGGCTCCAAGCCAGCTCTCAAAGATTTACCCTTAATGCCAGCACCAATAGACCTAGCTTCTAACATGGTCCCCACAGACCCAAGCTCAAGGCCAGCCCCTTTGGACCCAGGCACCTGGCAAACATGCATTGACCCAGGCAATACATCAGCTCCTGAAGACCAGAATCCAGGCTTTTCCCCATTGCCAGAATGAACTCAGGGCCTAGGATGGTCCTCTAGGCCTCAGGCTACAATGAACACAAAATCCATGCCCACTCCAGTATAACATGGTGCTAGGTGGGCACCAATGCACCCAAGCTCCAAGATTGCCCCATCAAGCTCCATGACAGCCACCACTGACAAAGAACACAGGCCTCCGGGCGTGGTGGCGCACGCCTGTAATCCCAGTGGCTCAGGAGGCAGAGGCGGGAGGATCGCAAGTTCGAGACCAGAGGCAGTCTGCATAACTTAGTGAGACCCTGTCTCAAAAAAGTAAAAAAAATGGGCTGAGGTGCAGCTCAGTGGTCCAGCACTTGCAGAGCATGCAGGCGCGAGGCCCTGGGTTCAACCCCCAGTACTGCACACACACACAAAAAAAAAAACACAAAGGTCTCCCTTTGCATATTCAGGCTCTTAACTAGTCCTAGCACCAGATCTAGGGAGACTCAGGCTTTAGGTTGGCCCACAAGGATCCAGGATTTATACCCTTCCCAGTGGACCCTAACTCCTCTATCACTCCAATGGACCCAGGACAGAGGCATGAGCCTTAAAATCTAGGGTCCAGGCATTCACATAGTGACCCAGGCACCAGAGAAGCCTGCTCACAGACTCACCAAGATGGCACACAGAGAAACCTTGGATTAGCTGAATGCTGAAGGTCTTTTCATGACAACACCATTACATAAGCACTAGAATAGATGCTTAATTTTTCTAAACACCAATAAATAACCATAAGGGTAATAAAAATCGGAGAAACATGACATTGACAAAGGAACAATATAAAGCATCAGTAACTGACCCTAAAGAATTGGAGGTGGTGAACTGCCTGGCAAAGAATTCAAAATAATTGTCTTTTAAAGGCTCAGTGAGTGGCTGGGTGTGGTCCCAGCATGGGGAAGGTAGAGGCCAGAGGATTGCAAGTTCAAGGCCAGCCTTCACCAAATAATAAGATCCTGAATTAAAATAAAATAAATAAAATGAAAAGAAGGTTAGTAAGCTATTAGAGGATACTGACTGGTATCTAAAAGAAATCAGGAAACTGATGCTTAAAACTCTGGAGCTAAGAACACAATGACTGAGCTAAAAAATTCGGGAGAAAGCTATGAAAGCAGACTCAATCATACAGAAGAAGGAATCAATGAGATTGAAGACAGGCCACTTGAAATTATGCAGTAAGAGAAAAAAAGGAAAACTGAAATGAAAAAGAATGAGGAAATCCTGTGAGAATTGTGGGCTACCATAAACTGAACCAATTTATGCATAATGAGAATTCCAGAAAGAGAAGAGAAAGGAACAGAAAGTTCAGTTAGGGTAATAATGAAAGAAAACATACCAAATGGAGAGAGAAATGAATGTCCAGATCGATGAAACCCATTGTTGTTGTTGTTGTTAGGTGCCGTTGAGTCGGCATCCGACTCATAGCGACCCTCATAGGGTTTTCAATGGCTGATGGTTTTCAGGATTGCATTGGGAGTGAATTGCCAGGCCCTTCTCCCATTTTTGCGGTGCTGGGAATTGAACTCGGGACCTCAGAGACTGCAGCGCAGTGCTCTACCCACTGAGCTAAATCCCAGCCCATGAAACCCACAGAACCTCAAATATATGAAATATAGGAATATCTCCGCCAATATTTATCATAATTAAATTCTCAAAGGTAAAAAACAAAATGAAAATTTTGAAGCAATAAGAGAAAAGCAACCCCCTATATATAAGGAAACCACCATAACACTATAAAAAGGCCAAGGGAAAATAGAAAGATGTACAAAGCACTAGAAGAAAAACCTGCCAACTAAGAATACTATATGGGAGAAAGATGTGGTAATCCATTCCCAAAGCAATCCCAAAACAATTGGCCACTGAAAACGCTATGAGAGTTGCTGTGAGTCAGACCTGAATCAAAGGCACCTAACAACAACAACAATGACAAAAACAAAGAATTCGATGCCTGGAAATTGTTTTCTTCAGAAATAAAGAGGGGATCTGGGAGCCAAGACAGACTCCTAATAATCTCAGCTACTAGGTAGGCTGAAGAAGGAGCATTATAAGTTTGAGTCTAGAGGCACAACTTAGTAAGATCATGTCTCAAAATTTTATATATATATATATATATATATATATATATATATATATATATATATAATTTTATAATTATATATATAAAATTATATACATATATATGTTGTGTTGTTGTTAGGTGCCATTGAGTCAAGTCCGACTCACAGCGACCCTATGTACAGCAGATCGAAACACTTGCCGATTCTATGCCAGGCAAACCGTCTTATTTATGTTTAAGCCCATTGTTGCAGACACTGTATCAATCCATCTGGTGGAGGGTTTTCCTCTTTTGCGTTGACCTGCCACTCTTCCAAACATGATGTCCTTCTCCAGGGATTGTTCTCTCCTGACTACATGTCCGAAATATGTAAGACGCAGTCTGGCCATTTTTGCTTCCAAGGAGCACTCTGGTTGTACTTC
>VMDO01043040.1:0-10168 GCA_007922755.1 Pedetes capensis
GCAAATAATGATAGATAGCTCATTTGGAATTCTACAGACACAGCAGTGCCAAGCTTACGGAGGAGTCTTCGGAACCTAACTAATTTTAGAGAGAGGTTTTATTGATTACAGAGAGACAGGGCACATTTTAATCATTTTTACAGCACTATATTGCCTCAGGTACCAAAATCCATTAAACAAGGATTATAAACTTTGTTTTAAACTGGATCCTAAATTGTTTCTTGATGTACAGTCAACAACAGCTAAGATGAATCACAGTTACTGAAGCATATTAAAATCAACTTGTTTAATTTTAATTGCTCATATGCCTGACCCTCTGAGGTGCACATGTTCCTGAAGTGAAATTACTTTTTTCCCAGATAGGAGTTTCATTTTGGTTTACCCTATAATAATTCCTTTCCCAAGGCCACCAATAAGTCTTAGTTTTCACACTGTTTCAATTTTTTTTCTTTCTGTCCTTAACAATATACTAGAACCAACTCCTAAATGTGACATTTTTGTCACACTCTTCATCTTTTCATCCTTCTAGGGAATAAAGGTTTCAATAAAATTATTTGAGTTGGGCATTAAAGCATTATGTTACCATGTAGAGGCATGTATATACACATATATGCAAATGCTTCATGTGGTATATTCCTACAGAATCTTAATGGTTTGACTAGACTACTATATACCTGCAAAATACTTAGTTCATTTCATGGGATGTGAATTTTTTTAACTCAACATTTTATGTATTTCAAGTATGGATATAATACAGATACATGTGCTTCTTAACTATTTATTAAGCTGTATAAAATTATAAATGAAAGCCCTAATTCTATGATACACAAAAGAAAAAAAGGAGATAAAATAACCTTGTGAATATTATTTAGCTGAGAATAGAGTGATTTTATCAATCAGAAGACCTGGGTTATAAAGCTAAATTTCTTACTAAATAGTTGTGAGACCAGAATATTAGTTAATTTCTTTGGGCTTCTGTTTCTACATCTGTAAAATAAAGATAAAAGAGAGAAAATAAAGACAGGGAAATTTGAATCTCACTACAGCAATATATCTGACATTGTTTTAGAGATGTAAATGTCCAGTATTATTGTGCTTGTGTGCAAATATACCTAAGTTGACTCAGATATACTATCCACTCAATTTGCCACAGTATCAATGAATATACAAATATCTGTAATGAGCAAAGAATTGGTGGGGATGCAAAAGCACAGCATAGAGAAAATTTAATCTAATGTTAAAGTTATACATTTCATGTTAAAATGAGCTTCATGAATTTTCAATATTATAAATTCAAAACAACTAAATCAACACTGAAAATTCTAGCCTTGGAGGTTAAAAGTAACCTAAAGACTAGAACTGGATTATCACAAAATATATCCACTATGTGAATATATAGTAAAACTTTAATTAGCTTAGTTGTTCTTTAACTCAAGCTTCAACTCAACATAAATGTTTAAAATTTAATGCTGTTTTGAATTTTAAATGAAATTAAGTACTAACAGTGATATTTAATTTCATGTTTAAACACAAATGGAGTAGGAAAATTATTCCCCTTATATTTAGTAATATGAATACTACTTCACTTCTCGAATATTAAAGCATTCTCACTTATGCAATCCCTATGAGCCAGTGATTATTTGATCAAACTATTCAAGATACAGAGATGTCATGTCAATGTTAAATTCAGATTTTCCTTTTTTCAGCCTTTAAATATATTGTAAGTTAGCATTAGGGAAATGCTCTGTCACTTTCCTGAGGAAAAGAAATAATCATAGCATAACATGGTGTATTGGTTTGTGTTTGCGTTGTCATCCTCCTCAGAATTTATTGCCTATCACCTGGATTCAACTCTCATCTCTCCTAGTGTTTAGGGATGGCTGGGTAATTCTGGTCAGAGAAGGCTAAGCTGAGCCTGGATGTCTAGTATTATCTCATTTACACATGGGGAGCCTCAACTGGAATGGCTGTAGCTGCTCTCCCTATGGCCTTTCTCTTTCAGTAGGGTAGCCCAGGCTTGCTCACCCAGAAAAGAATGTCCTTCTCAGAATAAGAAAAATTCACCTTTGATATTATCCCATTTAGCAAGTTGTGTGGCCACAGCCAGTCACTGTGGGAGGTGACTACTAAAGGGTACAGGGAAGCTTAGGTATATTAAAGCCAATAAGATACCATCTGTCACAAAAAGCATGAGGTACCGATCTTATAATTTTTTATACTAACAAAATTAACACAGTGGCTGCAGCAATGCTCTTAAATATAAAAATGATTGTGGCATGACAGTGTCGGGGAGTGTTTCTTTCTATTGTACTTAGGGTTGCTATGAGTCAGACCCGACTTGATGGTACCTCACAACAACAACAACATGTAATAACTACTGTTGGAGTCAGGTCCCATCTCTCAGATCACTGCTTTTACCTTGTAATTAATTGGCTTGAGCTGTTATTTTTTTATATAATTATCTAAAAACAATTCTGACTAGTTTTCTTCTTTTTTCTTTTATAAAATAGATACATAATTTTGGCAAAATCTACCTTAAACACTTAGCATACTATCAATTTTTAAACTGAAAATATGTATGATATTTATTTTTCTGTATTTTTTCATACATTTTGAGTTTTGTCTTAACTCTTTTTAAGCACTATGATGAGTCACGTTTGCTGGAAAAATGACAACTGAAGAAATTGAAAACAGAATCATTGCCAAGGCTGAATGGTAAGAAAAACTGATACTAAAGAACTGAGGATATATTTTTAGTGTGATGATTAAATAAAAGTTAGCATATATTAAAAGTGCATATGTATTAGCACAATTCTAGAATTCAAGAAAATGTAAAATGAAACTCGAAAAGCTTTAAGCATTATGAAGATTGTTTTGAATATGTCTTTCTAAAGACAACATTTTTATAAACATCTGTGAAATTAAAAGAAAAGATATATGGTTTTTAACTCAGATGTAAACACAAAGAATGAATGTAACAATAGTAAAGGAGTCTGCTTGTCTATGTTTTGCTATTTTAAAACATTCTTTCCCTTTAAGCCTCTGCCATTAGAGTTTATTAGTTTCTTCATTTATTTGTTAAGTTCTAGATGTTCATAGATCTGTATATATAGCTCTGCATTTTTTCCTTAATTTTGAGGCTTAATTTCTCTAATATTATTCTGTTAGCTCTTATCACTTGAAAATATCTTCTAGTTTGATTTTAAACCATTCAAATTAACACTGACAAGTTATTCTTTCCTAAGAGTTTTTGTCCTGTTTAGCTGGATGATGTCAATATGCTATTTTCAAAGCAAATAAATTTGTGGTATTGTTGGCTGTAAAATGAAATAGATAAACAGATAATTCTTTCTCTCTCTTTTCTCTCTCTCTCTCTCTCTCTCTCTCTCTCTCTCTCTCTCTCTCTCTCTTTCTCTCTCTCTCTCTCTCTCTGGTAGTACTTTTGAGAGTTGGACCCAGGGCTTCGCCACACATGTTAAGTAAGTGCTCTACCACTGGGCTACACTCCAAGCTCATTTTATACTTATTTATTTATTTTAAGTTTGAGGCAAGGTCTCTCTAAGTTGCACAGGCTGCCTCTGGCCTCGAACTTGTGATCTTCCTGCCTTCACCTCCAGAGTTGCTATGATTACAAGTGTGAGTTACCATGACCAGCAACGTATCATGTTCCCCAAGACGATTTTTCTCAATGCCAGTTCACTAGACATAGGCAGATATCTTCAAGTGTAGGGCAAATTAATCCATGCTATATCCTCTAAAAGAGTCTAAAATGCTTAATTAATTAGTTCCCACAAATATATGAGGACAAGGAGTTTAAAATTCAACTAGAACCACTCTTCCAAAAATTTATCTATGAGAAATTTTTAAAAATTTATTTTTTTCTCTTAAAATACAAATCCACTAAATGCATAGCTTCTGTATCAGAGCTCTGTGAAATTAGCTGAGGCCAGCCTAATGAAATACAGGAATGAATGCAGGAATAGAAGAAATGATAGCTAAAGAGATGTTATTAGAAGACAGTTTTTTGTATACCCATCTCGTGGCCTTGTTATTACCTTAATCTGGAGAATTCAATTTCTTTCCATTTCCCTTCCTCTATCTAAACATTCCAATCCTAGAAAGAGAGGATCATGGCCCACTACCTGCCTGCGATTTGCTTTGCTTACCAGCTCCTCCACAGGGCTCCTTTTCTTCTCTGAACCCTTAAGGACAGGTGTGGGGGGGGAGTAGATTAGCGCATGCGCATACACATCCCCATAGTGGAAGCATACTTTGCTTTAGTGAGCAGCAGGCCCACGTTGAAACCCAGACTTGTCATTCACTACCTCTGTGGTTCCGGGCAATTTTCTTAATGTTTCTGACACTTGCTCTCTTCATATCCTCTAGGATTATTGTCAGAATTAAAATTAACAAGATAGTACATAAAATTCATTTTGCATAGATGATACTCAAACTTCATTTCTACTGTATTGGAAATGAACTCCTTACATATTAACATTCTTTTTTCTCTAAATACTTTACATCTGTCACTTAACCAGAGTGGGATATTAAATGATAGTCTCATAGGTCTTTGGAGCCTTTCTGGTATAAAATTTCTACTTAATATATTCTTGATTACTACTTGAAATTTTTTCCAACTCGCTCTACATTCATATGATTCTTTAGTATTTGATTTGATAAAGCTTCAAGGTAATGTCCCCAGGTATATAGGTGTTTAAAGCTTTTGGGGTAGGTTAATCCTGATCTACCAAAATCTTTATTTTTTTGCTGGGTGCAGGTATTAGGCTAGAATCAAATATTAGAATTCTTCACAATAAAGACTCATTTCTGAGTTTCTAATAAATATGATAACTATTAAACTAGGGTTTTTTTTCATGTTGTTTATGAGTTTGACAGTAAATGAAAAGTTAACACTTAAAATCAAATAACAGTGGTCTTTGGTTCTTATACGTACTGCCTTCAACCACTACTTTGCAATCCAAAACTTTCAATCTTCAACCCAAAACTTTTAAACATGATGCATAAATTGATGATAAAATGATTGAATTTTGATTAAAAACCAGAGATAGCAAAAGTCTAACTATGCATTTTTAAAAGTTACAATAGAGTTCTTATTTCAATACAATACTTAAATATAATTTCCAGAATTTCAATTGCTTTACACAACACCCAAAGGAATAAATTATTACAAAGTATATTTGTATTTTGCTGCAAAATATGAATTGTCTCCAGAAACCTGAAAATGTCTGGTTTTTCCTGTGTCATGACACTCATATTCATCTTTCTGCTATGCTGTAACTCACTCAGCCATACAAGGATTAAAGTTCTAGTGAGGTGGAACCATATACTTTATTGCATTTTGTTAGATTGCTCTTTTCTGAATATATATTAGGAAATTCATAGAGACAGAGTATCTACAAATTGAACAAGTCCATAAATACATGAGTAAGATTAAAAAGTGATAGTCACCTTGATTTACAATTATCTGGCTTCCTTATGTTTTATTCTGTGGTATTTCTCTCTTTCTTAAATCAGAAAATCAGAAAATGAAAACCAAAACCAAATAAAAAACCCATGTTGTGTGAAGCAAAAAATACCATGTAGTTTTCTATTTAGACTTTGATAGAGGAGCCATCCAAGTGAAAATTGGAGCATCTTGATACTGTCACATGAGTTCCTATTAGCTACTCACCTACAGTGCCCTAAATTGAGAGTGTGTCACTTCTGTCACATTATGCCCACAATTTCAGTTTTTCTGAAGTATTATGGGATTCATTGAAAGAAAAGACCTAGATGAACCATGAATTAGAGAAGAATTTTGGCCAACATGAGAACTGTGGCAGAAAGCCTCACGCTCCTTGATGACCTGGAGCCAAATCCATGTACCTACACTTCTGGAACCCCAAACTCAGTCCTAAGCTTATCTGTCAATGAAAAGACCCAAACTCAACATCCTGGGAAAATGGGCAGGGAAGATGCCACATGAGAATGGATGGAATTCATTAACAATATTTTTAAACTGCACAACTATCTCAATAAAACTAAAAAATTGAACATGCTATATAAGTACCATTGGTGCATTCAACAGCAAAAATAATGGAAATATCAATTAAAAAAGAAGAGAAAAAGCTTGGTGTTTACCTATATAATGTATATTGCATTTTTTAAATAGTCATAAGTCATTTTTTCTTAGGTTAGAAGATATAAACTTTCAAGAAAAAATTAGAAAATTTAAATGTGACTAAACAGTATTTGCCAATAGCTGTACCACTGTGGCATCCAATCAGGTCAGATCTCAGAAACTAAGCAGGATCGGGCCTGGTTAGTGCTTGGGTGGAAGATCACCTGGAAACACTAGGTGTGTAGGCGTGTGAGAAGGACCCAGAAATCCACTCCCCAAAAATAATCAGCCATTGAAAACCCTATGAATAACCAAGAAACAAGACAATGGTATTTCATCTGTTGAACATAGGGTCACTATGAGTGTGACACCGACTTGAGGGCACCTAACAACAACAACAAACAGCATTTGCCTGCAGCTGTACCACTGTCCTCTGATCTGGTCAGATCTTGGAAGCTAAGCATGGTCAGCCTTGGTTAGTTCTTGGATGGGAGACTGCCTGGGAATACCAAGTGCTATAGGCTTGGGAGAAGGACCTAGCGACATACTCCCAAAAAACAATCTACTACTGAAAACCCTATGAATAGCAGAGAAGAGGCAACAATACTATTTCACCTGTTGTATGCAGGGTTGCTATGATGAATACCGACTCCATGGCACCTAACAACAACAACAACAAGCAGCATTTAGGACTGGGATACAGCTCAGTTGGTAGAGTGCTGCACTGCACTCTCTGGGGACTTGGGTTTGATCTCCAGCACTGCAAAAATGGAAGAAGGATGTGGCAATCCACTTCCAAAGCAATCCAGAAACAATCAGCCATTGAAAACTCCATGAGGGTCACTATGAGTCAGACACAAATTGAGGGCACCTAACAACAACAAATAGCATTTAAGGCCATTTTGTCACCAAGCATTTAAGGCTGTTTTGTCACCAAGCATTTATTAAGCACTTGAGATCAAAGATGCAGCAATATGTGTCCAAATAGACATCACTTTGCCCTTTGATTTGAAGTATACCAGTGAATATAAATATGAAGAACATTGTTATTGTTGTTAGGTAAAGTCCAATCATGTCTGAATCATAGCCACCCTCATAGAGTTTTCAGTGGTTGATTGTTTTGGTATTGCCTTGGAAGTGGATTGCCACATCCTTCTCCCATTTTTGTGGTGCTGGGAATCAAACTCAGAACCTCAGAGACTGCAGAGCAGTGCTCTACCAACTGAGCTAAATTCCAGTCGCATGAAGATTGTTGTTAGGTGCCATCAAGTCGGTATCTGACTCATAGCAACCCTGTGTACAACAGGCGAAGCACTACTGTCAGTGCTTCTCTGCTATTCATTTAGTTTTCAATGGCAGACTGTTTTTTGGGAGTGGTTTGCCGCATCCTTCTCCCAAGCCTACAGTATATGGGGTTCCCAGGCGGTCTCCCATCCAAGTACTAACCAGGCCCAACTCTGCTTAGCTTCCAAGATATGACAGGATCCCATATCACAGTGCTACAGCTATAGGCATGAAGAAGACAGTGACCAATATTTCAAAAGAGGAAACATTAAATGTTTTAAAAGAAAAAAATAGGGAGGTATAACAAATGAGTTGTTGTGTCAATTAAATCAGTTGTAACAAATTTTTACACAAGCCTAGGCAGAAATATGCATGCATGAGGGGGAAGAAAAGCAGATTAGATTGGTCAGGCAAAGTATTCAAACCTGGCAATGACACACTATAAGTTATTGCAGGCAGTCCATTAACAGTTTTAGGGTAGTGAGAAGACAAAATCATTCAAAAGAAGAAGACTACACATTTTGTTTTAAATTTTTCATTATAATATATGACAACATATAAGTGAAAATCTCCATGGGAAATTGGGAGGAAGGAGCATGGCTAAAACTCAGAAGTTAGAAATGTGAATCCATATTTAAAAATCATCTCTGAACAAATAGAAAGTGAATCCACAGGTGACTACAAGGAAAGAAAATAGAAAGAAAAGAGAAAGGAGAGTATAGTTCTTATATAAATATCATAAAAGGAGAAACGCTTATACTTGAACATAATATTTTCATTTAAGAGTTCTTTACTCCTACTAAATACTATAACTTTAGGATATCACCAAGTTGTTCACTTAATCATTGGGCTTTAAAATTGGTTAAATGTCAGTTTGAAAACAATATTTCTATTTTATAGTAAATGCTATTGTTGTTGTTGTTACGAGCAGTGGAGTCAGTATCCTACTCATAGAGACCCTACTTAAAACAGGCGTAACAGTATTGTTACTGCTTATCTGGTATTTACAGGACATTCAATGGCAGTTTGATTTTTGGAACTGGGTTGCCAGGTCCTTCTCCCAAGCCTACAGTACCTGGTGTTCCCAGGTGGTCTCCCATCAAAGTACTAACCAGGCCTGACCTTGCTTAGCTTCCAAGATCTGACAGGATCGGATGCCACAGTGCTTTAGCTGCAGGCAAATGCTATTACATTTCCTAAAAATAAATTTACTCAGTTTTTACTTAGTAAATACCTATGAATCAGATTTATAGCAAATAAATAAAAAAAAGTAAATGTATATGTGTGTGTGTGTATATATGTATATATATATATATATATATATATATATATATATATATATATATGTACTTATATGGTGGTTTGAATAATAAAAAATGTGGCATCCCAAATAATAAAGATAGTCTCAGATTTGAAGATACTCACTACAACTAACAAAAGAATATTAGCAATGTGTATTCCAATAAACCAAGACAGAAATCAAAACTGAAAATCTGTGAAAAAAGAAAGTATA
This sequence comes from Pedetes capensis, assembly GCA_007922755.1. Taxonomy (NCBI): domain Eukaryota; kingdom Metazoa; phylum Chordata; class Mammalia; order Rodentia; family Pedetidae; genus Pedetes; species Pedetes capensis. The sequence continues at coordinate 8,919 of VMDO01043040.1, forward strand.
ATATTAAAGGGGTTTCAGTTGGTAAGAAAAATTATAAAGCATGTGATGTTGTTGTTAGGTGCCATCGAGTCAGTATCCTACTCATAGCGACCCTCATAGGGTTTTCATTGGCTGAGTGCTTCAGGATTGCCTTGGGAGTGGATTGCCAGGTCCTTCTCCCATTTTTTGGGGTGCTGGGAATTGAACTCGGGACCTCAGAGACTACAGTGCACTGCTCTACCAACTGAGCTAAATCCTAGCCCCAAAACATGTGATAATTAAATGAAATATGACTAGCAAACTTAAAGCCACCACAATAAAAGAAGAAATATAAAAATTTTAATCAAATAATATAAATACCATATCCGCATTGTGCATTCCCAATTTGGTAAGTGGGAGGGAGTTGAGAAATCAAATTAGACCATCTCATGTTACATCAAGATTTGTGAATAATCATTTTCACCATGGTGAGAAAAATGAGGTTCAAAAATCAATCTACAGAGTTTAAAATTTTTCATTGTAGAGGTCTTTCATCTCTTTGGTCAGGTTTAATACTAAGGTGGGGTTTTTTAGTGAATGAGTTTTTTTTTCTGATCTCCTCAGCATGTTTGTTATTGATACATAAAAGAGCTACAGCATGTTGTATGTCAATTTTTTATCCTGTGACTTTGCTGAAAGTGTTTATCAGATTTAAGAGTTTTCTCGTGAAGTCTTTACCATCTTTCAAGTATAAGATTATATCATCTGCAAATAGAGACAACTGGACTTCTGGGAATCATATGGAAGTTCTGTAGGACCCCAAAATTAGGGTCTTCGAGGAGAGAGACCCCAGAGAGACACCGAGACACAGATCGATGCAATAAACACGAGGCTTTATATCCGGCGCCGGGGTCAACCCTCCATAGAGTCTCCCTAGCAAGGGAAGGAAGGCGACCCTGAAGGAGAGGGGCTTGGGGTTTTTATACATTTTTAGGGGATGGTGGGAGGTCACAAGGAGACTTGTTTCGAATTAATTGGTGGGAGAAGGACAGAGTAGTCGGGGCGGGTGCCGATTGGGTAAGTCTAGAGGAATTCAAAGAATACTTTCAGGACGGGCTTCTGGAAAATTTCAACCGTTAGGGTCTTGCTGACCTTCGGTCAGTGCATTCTTGTGGTTAATCTGTTTCTCGGAATCCTTTATCTGGTTTCTTTGTCCAGGGACCACCTGCCTAGGTCAGGAAATTGAAACCTACGCAGGCTAAATTACACAGAAACTTCTAAGCAAGCATTTC
>VMDO01043041.1:0-10161 GCA_007922755.1 Pedetes capensis
GAGAACAATCCCTGGAGAAGGACATCATGTTTGGAAGAGTGGCAGGTCAACGGAAAAGAGGAAAACCCTCCACCAGATGGATTAACACAGTGTCTGCAACAATGGGCTTAAACATAAATAAGATGGTTTGCCTGGCACAGAATCGGCAAGTGTTTCGATCTGCTGTATATAGGGTCGCTATGAGTCGGACTCGACTCGAAGGCACCTAACAACAACAACAACAACAACAGGGCAGCACCTCACAACAACAACAAACATAAGTTATTTATGACTCGGAAAATTGAATGTTGTCAAGTACCCTCAAGTCAGTACAACTCTTAAGGACCCTCAGGGTTTTCAATGGCTGACTGTTTTGGGTTTGTTTTGGGAGTAGGTTACCACAACCTTCTTCCAATTTTATGGGGCTGGGGATCAAACCACGGGCCTCAGAGAGCACAGAGCTATACTCTACAAACTGAACTAAACTCCAGTCCATCAAACATTTAGGTAAAGCATTTGTCAATAATTCTGGAAGACAGAAGTAAGAGTTTGCTTATAGATACGGCAATGAAGACAGAAAGAAATGGGAGGAATCAAGATGGATCTTGTAGTCTAATCCAGAGGTGGGCTGGGGTGCTGCTCTGCATTCTCTGAGACCCTAGGTTCTATCCGCAGCACCACAAAAATTAGAGAAGGACATGGCATCCCATTCCCAAAGCAATCCCGAAAAAAGCAGCTACTGAAAACCCTATGAGGGTTGTTGTGAGTCGGACAGACTCGAGGACCCACAACGACAACAACATAATCAACTTAAAAAGGGGAATGGGTTATTTTGGTACCTAGTCTGGAAGGTTTCAGACCACATTTGGTTGGCCCATTGCTTTCGGGAGAGAGGTGAGGTGCTGTCATTATCATGTAGGGAGCATGTGTCAGAAGCTACCCATCTATGGCTGCCAGAGAGAGAGAGGGAGGGAGGGAGAGAGAAATGGAGGAGCAGGGCCCCAATATCCATGAGCACACCCCCAGTGACCTAACTTTCTTCCACATGTCTGTGTGTGAGTGTGTGAGTGTGTGTGTGTGTGTATGTGTGTGTCTGTGTGTCTGTGTGTGTGTTGTCTGGACTGAACCCACGGCCTCACACATGCTAGGCAAGTGCTCCACAGCTGAGCAGCCGCCCCAGCCCCAGCCCTGATTCTTAAAGATTCCACCACATCCCAACAGCACCACAGATGGGGCAGCAGGTTTTCAAAGGATGGAGTTTTGGATGACACTTATTCAAACAATAGCGTATAATATATTTATAAAGTTCACATAAATTGTCTTCATATTTTTGTCTATAAGGTTACCAGAATAAAATTACCTATGGCACTTTCTGTTACACAAAAAATATTAAAATGTAGGATGTACAATCGTTATTCCCTTAATAACATGAGTGTATCTTTTCATTCTTAGCAGGAATAAAAAGTAATTTAAAACATTAAAATAAAGACACTGATCTTTAAAATTTCCTAGGGGATCAATCAGGGAAAAAAACACATTTTTCACTTAAAAATAACAACTCTTCACAAATGGAGGGGAAATGAAAGGAAATGAAATGGAAAATTTAATATCCTATTTTACATAGCAAAATGAAGGTCAATGGCGGTTTTGGATTTGTCACATTATCATTGTAGCTTAAATTATGATATAAAAACACATAATTCTTACCTTTATCCAAGTTTTACCTAGTTATTATTTTTAAAATGGCATTTAAATCTATTTCTTATAATGACAAATTATACTTCCTCCTTTGAATATGACACCATTTGCAAGAGTAGCTTAAACAAAGTCTAAATCTCAAATTCAGGGATGAAAAACAATGGGGAAACACAAAACCCACAAACTGGGGAATTTTCCAGGAATTCCCATTGTATAAGTGCCAATGACCTCAACTCTGCATGTCCTTGATTGCTGTGTAATTATTAATAGTTATATTGGTGAATATTAATAATTTCAATTATTGTACTTTTAACAATTATACTCTTTAATATATTTTGCACTATTACACTATTATAAATGTTGATGTGAAATTTTCTAAGTGACTTTTTTTTATAAATTCTTTTAAAAATCATTGACATTTTGATATTTCTGTGGTTTTCATGGTTTATATGATAGTTGAAGGGCTGGGATTTAGCTTAGTTGGTAGAGCGCCACTCTGCAATCTCTAAGGGCCCGAGTTCTATTCCCAGCACTGCAAAACTGAGAGAAGGACGTGGCAACCCACTCCCAAGGCAATCCCCCAAAAAACAATCTGCCATTGAAAACCCTATGAGGGTCACTATGAGTCAGACATGACTTGACGGCACGTAACAACAACAAAAACATGACAGTTGAAAACTTGTAATTACATATGATAATTTCATAAATAATTATAATTTTGAAACATTGTCTTCAATAATATGACAAAGAGCAATATTTGATTTGCTAAGAATATTCAATACAAATGAAACCCTTATATAGTTGTAGAACTTCGCTGAGTATATCTGAAAGGAAATTATATTTACCAAAACGTATGGTAAATAGTATTTTTTTTCATCTTTGGGAGAGAAAATATCTTGACCAACTGAATAGATATTACAGCACACTGAGAATGGCTGGGCTGAGCAAAGAGAGACAAAGAGATCAGTGTTAATCCTGTTTTAATAAAGTAGGATGATTACAGCTGTTGGGGCTAAAAAAAGAAAGAAGATAGACTGAGGAGGTTAGTGAGAAAATTCTATCCACTGAGTTTATATGAGAACCTGAATACTAACTCAGTGTGAACTTCTATAATGTGTCCCCATTAGTTTTGCTATTAGTTTTGAAATTTAAAAATAGTCATGCCAGTTTGTGCAGGAATGAATTAGCAACCAAGGGTTGTCCTTTAATGCTGTTTGGCCCACAATATCACATATCTTCTACCTCCATCAGAGATGAAGTGGGAATGGAAAGGATATGACACTCAGATCATTCAAAAGTGTGTTTTAAGGAAATCAAATGCCTCCAGGGATCAAGGAGCCATATTAAAAGTAAAAATCGTTCTAAATACAAGACAATAGAAAATTTAGATAGAAAATAGAAAATCTAGATGAACAGAAAAGTGTCACCAGATTAAAGAAATATTTATTCCTAAAGCTACAGATTAATGCTGGCTCCAATAGACCTATCTACTGGCCATACTTGTCCCTGAAACCATATTTTTCTGACTTTTGACCCATGAATTATAAACTGGTATAATAAAACATTATTGTGTGCCACTGTTGAAATTTTGTTTTATCATTTGCCATTATTAATAGCAGTGATGTAATGATAGAAACATAAATCTAAAGATATTCTAAACATATTGTCCAGTATAAACATTCCAATTGTTTATTATTCACCACATCCAAGCTGTGGTGTTAATGTTGACTGTGAAATTGATTGCACTAAGAAGCACCTAGGAGTTTAGTAAAAGACACTTCTGGGTTTCTCTATAAAAAGGATAAAATAAGGGGGGAAGACTTGCTCCGAAAGTGTGGGTGACACTAACCCACAGGCCAAGGGCTCAAATGGAATCAAAGGAGAGAAAAGAAAAAGCGTCCTAGTGCAGCCATATTTATTGACATTCTCCCCCATTCATCCCCTCCCGCCCTCTCCGCTTTTCTCTCACTCTCGCTCTCTCTCTTCTTCCTAGCAGCCATGATGTGAGCTGCTCTATTCCACCACACCTTCTCCACCATGATGTACCGTCATCATTCTATCATTCAAAATAAACCTTTGCTGCTTTAAGTTGCTGTGTTCAGGTATTTTATCACATCAAGGAGAAACTGACTTACAGCCACCAATAGACATTTTCAAATCTCAATATAGCACATAGTGATAATTGTAGTAAATAAATATTTCTCTTCACTTGTAACTAAAATTGTTCCTGTGGGTTAATATAAATTGTTTCGGTAATAGTTTATAGACTTCCATAATATTTAGAAAGACTCTTATGTCCAAGATATTAATTTTATAATATACTAAATTACCATTACATATTATGCTAACTGAATGTCAGTTAATGGACACTCATTTATGACCAACTGTCAAGTCAGTTCTTTAGCACCATATGCCACTATCATCATTATATTATTTACTATTTATTGATTGTGAAATTTATTTTTTGAGCTGTGAACCTGAATTGCCTTCTTCTTTAGAGAATTTAATTTCAATTATCTGAGTGGTTGATCTACCAGAAAATCTATCTAGTCAATTCTGACATTCAAAATATGTTTGAAATGTTCTAGAAGGTTAGTTCCATTACTGAATGGTCAAATTGTTATTTATGAACCAAATCAACTGCATCTAAAACAAACCTGTATAAGATGAGGAAGGAAATTTATGTTAGTGCCCAACATCTAACATCTAGTATACGTATCTCTGTGATTTGCCATCAATTACTAACCCTGAGTATAATTTTTTACTTTTTATTTTGAGACAGCATCTTGCTAAGTTACACAGGTCCTCTGGTCTCAGACTTGCCTTCTTCCTGCCTCTGTCTCCAGAGCGGCTGGTATTATAGGCATGATCCACTGCACTTGGCTTAGTATAAAACTTTTGCATTTAATTGCTCTGAGGAATTTGAGTATTGTGTGCAGGTATTTCTCAGTCCATCAGTCATACAGGTTGAATGTCTTATAAGGGATTGTCTTTACCTAAAGTACATGATTTTTAATTCTTGAATAAATGTCATTGTTGTTAGATGCCCTTGAGTCATGTCTGACTCATAGCAACCCTGTGTACAACAGAACAAAACACTCCTGGACACTGTGCCATGCCCAGCACTATGTCAGTGCTTTTCTGCTATTCATAAGGTTTTTGATGGTTGATTGTTTTGGGAGTGGGAAGCCAGGTCCTTCTCCCAACCCTACAGCATCCAGTATTCCCAGGCAGTCTCACATGCAAGTACTAACCAGGACAAATCCTGATTAGCTTCTGAGATTAGACAGGATAGGATGCCAGGGTGGTATGGCTATAGTCTCTTGAATGCACATTAACTACTTATTAAGAAAGGGAATATGTTTGTGTTATGTATGGCTAGATGGGGTGGTGGTGGGAATGACTTTTCACAGATAGATAAAAACCCTCCTTGGACTCTTGAGTTGTGAGGATTGCAGGCATGTGCCATGGCACCTGACTATATAATAAATTTTAGTAGTAGGAAAATGCACCAATACTGAACTATTATAGTAACATCATTTCTGGAAATAACACCTAATTCATAATGGCAAAAGTCCTTGTCTTTCAATTTACATTTTCTTTTTGTGTTGTGGTACTAGAATACCAGTGTTAGCTGAATACCTAGCTTCCCAAAAGTTGCCCCATTTCCCACCCTTCCTTCCCACCCACCTTTCCTTCCTGTAGAAGATCCAGGTATTAGATTGCACTCAATTTAGAGCAAAGATTATGCATCCAACATCCAAATCTACCCTTAAAAAGGAGTAGTGATTCTCTCTTCTTTCTTTCTTTTTAATCTTATACAGAATAGTCCTCATATCAAAATATTAAGCTTGATGAATTCTCACAAGTGGAATATACCCATGTAAGTAGCAGCCAGATTTTTTAAGAATGAAAAATATAAAGTGGCATGTGATTATGTTTCAGTAATAATATGGGAGAAACTAATTTATTTTTGCCCTCCTACAAAAACACATTTTGAGAATTAGAAAAATGAACAGCTGAAACATTGCATTTCTAGTTAAGGCAACATTTTCTAGGATGTAAACACAAAGATTGAGATATATCATGCCTATAATGGGACTAAGAGGAGAATCATGATTACATTAATTCATTAAGTTTTCAAAATTTATCGAATACCCAGTAATGCTAGGCAATATGCCAGGCACTGATTTGAATTTGGTCTGTATTTTTAATCATTTATATTTTACCCGATGTGCAAAATTTATGGTAAGACACAAAAATGTCAGTACATTGTCTTAATGAAATAAAATTTCAGCAGAATAACGATCCAGTAATGGGGGAAAAACCTGTTCTGTATTATACAGGAAGTGGATGACACATTTATTCAGTGTAATGAAAATGCTTACTGAAAATTTACACATTTTTCGCAACATCTGCAAATTCAGCATTTACTACCTGACATCTCCTAATTTACAAAAGAGTCTAGTCATGACAATGAGCTAGAGTGAAAATTCTTTACTTTCAGGTAATAGAGTGTGTTTTTAATGCTAGCATGTCATTTGAAGTCACATAATTACCATATCCAGAGAATCATGATCTTTTACTAAGATGCCTTTCTATTCTCTGTGTAGAAACAATTTTCAGAAAAATGTGTTTTGCTTCTTGATAAACCTTGTTTCCATTATTGGCATAAACCAGTTTCTTCAGATAATAATGTATTTCCTGAAATACATTATTTATCATTCATAATGTAGAACAAATTTATTATTACAAGGCATTGGCAGGAACGTGATTTTAGAAGTTCTTCTAAAATATATCATATAAGGAAAATTATAAAGGTAGTTTCAAAATAATATTTCTTCCTTTAAAACAAATAACCTTATTAAAGATTGGCAAAATACTGGGATGAAACATTTTCCCAAAGACATACAAAAAGTCACTAAGTGGGGGAATAAAGGCTCAACATCACTAATGATGAGAGAAATATAAAATAAAACCACAATAAGATGAGACATTACCTTACTCTGTTAGGATGATTATTACTTAACTATGATAAATAAATACTATGATAAACAACTAACTATTGTTAGTAGGGGACTGGGGTTTAGCTCAGTTGGTAGTGTGCCCCAGGCCTTAGGATCTATCCCCAGCACCACAAAAATTAAAGAAGGACGTGGCAATTGAGTCTTGAAGCTATCCCCAAACAATCAGTCCTTGAAAACCCTAAGAGAGTGGCTATGATTTGGGCCCAACTTGGTAGCACCTAATAACAACATTGTTGGTAGAGATGTGATAAATTGAAATCCTGCATGATGTCTGTGAAAATTCAGAATGGAGAAGACCCTATGGAAAACCACATGGGTATTTCTTGATAAAAATTAAAAACAGAATTGCTATATGACTCCATAATCCTACTTTTGGGTAAAAATCCAAAATAATCTTAATGAGGATTTCAAAGAGATCTTGGACCAGTTCGTTGCAGCATTATTATACTAGCAAAGATGTAGAAACAACTCAAAATTCCATTAATGAATGAATGGATCAAACTGTGTTGTATACAAACAATAGAACATTATTCAGCCTTAAATAAGAAGGAAACACCGCCATTAACAACAACATGGCGGACGCGAGATGACATAAGTGAATTAAGGCTAAGTGATACCATCCTGTCACAGGACAAACAATGCATGACCCCTCTTATATAAGGTATTTAATATAGGTTCACAGAAGGAAAGGATAGAATGATGACTTCCAGAGAGGAGGAAGGTGGGAAAATGAGGAATGATTTTTAATTGATACAAAGTATGTACTATTCAAGATGAATAAGTTATAGAGGTCTGCTGTACCACATAGTGGCTGTAGTTAAAAATATGTTGTTAGGTGCCATTGAGTAGGGTCCAACTCATAGTAACCCTAAGTATAACAGAACCAAACTCTCCCCGACACTGTGCCATGCCCAGCACTATGTCAGTGCTTCTCTGCTATTCATAAGGTTTTCAATGGCTAATTGTTTTGGGAGTGGGCAGCTGGGTTCTTCTCCCTTGTCGGTCTTAGTCTGGAAGTTCAGCTGAAACCTGTCCACCATAGGTGGCCCTATTGGTACGTGAAATGTTAGCGGTGTAGCTTTGAGTGTCACAGCAGCACACAAGCCTCCACATCATGACCAGCTGACAGATGCATGAGAGATTGGTGTGTATATATACAAACATATATATATATATATATATATATATATATATATATATACACACACACATATATATACACACATACATATGTATACACATATATGTATATATGCCTACAGCAATAGCCCTGTGGCATCCGATCCCGTCAGATCTCCGAAGCTAAGCAGGGTCAGGCCTGGTTAGTACCTGGATGGGAGACCGCCTGGGAATACCAGAAACTGTAGGCTTGGGAGAAGGACCTGGCAACCCCCTCCCAAAAATCAATCTGCCATTGAAAACCCTATGAACAGCAGAGAAACACTGACAATAGTGTTTCCCCTGTTGTACAGAGGGTCGCTATGAGTCAGATACCGACTCGACGGCACCTAACAACAACAAAAATGTATATATAGCATATACATATATGCACGTATATATAGTAAATACATACACACACACTAATATACTAGTTTTCTAAAACTGTGTGAAGAAATTAGAAGCAGGAGAAACTAACTAATTCCTAACTAATTTCCTAACTAATTCTATGAGGCCAGAATTACCTTAATACCAAAACCAGGTAATGACATCACAAGAAAGAAAAACTACAGACAGGTGGTCTCTTATCAGTACAGATGCAAAAACTCTGAACAGTTAGGAAATATAACCTTACAATGTATAAAATAAATTATATACCTTGACCAATGGATTTATTTCAGATATTCAGAAGGTTTCATCATTCCAAAAACAATCAACATAACCTTTTGCATCAACAAACTTAAAAATTCATATGGTTATAACAACTGATTCACAAAATTAACCTGTAAAAATTCCATATCCATTCATGATAAAACTCTCTTCAGTATGACCTTAAAACATATTTTATTAGCTCAATAAAGTATATACCTAAATTTATAGTGAATGTCATACTTAACTGGTGAGTAACGATGTTTTCCTCTTGTTGTTGTTGTTGTTGTTGTTGTTGTTGTTGTTGTTAGGTGCCGTCGAGTCGGTATCCTACTCATAGTGACCCTCATAGGGTTTTCAATGGTGACTGTATTGGGATTGCCTTGAGAGTGGATTGCCCATTTTTTGCAGTGCTGGGAATTGAACTTGGGACCTCAGAGACTGCAGCGTAGTGCTCTACCAACTGAGCTAAATCCCAGCCCGTTTTCCTCTTAAGATCAGAAAATAACTAAGAATGTCCTCTCAGCATTACTATTCAACCCTGACTCAGAGTCTCAGGTGGCACAACAAGGAGGAAAGTTTTATAGAATGGACAGAAAGAAATACAATTGTCTATTTCCATCTGAAATCATTCCGCATAAAGAAATTCATGAGTAATCAATAGCAAAAACAACAAAAATCCTGGAAGCCTTAAATTACTAAAGACCATAGAATACAAGCTTAATATAGGACAACTACCATCTTTCCTACATGGGTGATGATTAACTCTAATGTAAAATCTATTTTTAAAAAAGCACAAAAATCAAAAAATTAAATATAAATGTAGTTATACAGAAATTAGAAAACCACTACTACCTCAGCCAAGTTGCATTGGGGTTTATATTCTTTCACTAATAATAATGAGAAAAAGTTGGTATTAGTGTCAAATTGCAGAATATGAGGATACTTTTATCTCTTATGAATTCAATATTCTTTCTTCCTTTTGTTAATCCAGAAGGCTTTTTGAGCTATTAAATTTACTTCAATGTAATTTTTACTTCTTAAATTGACCAAGAATTATTTGAGGTTTTGTGGATTTTGCATTCGTATGGCATGTTATGTAATTATAATAGAATCGTCAGGACTCTTAACTTGAAAATGTCAGAAACCCAAATACAATAAGTAGTCAAAAGAAGAATACACTATTTGTAAGAATAAACCATGGGGAGGACACAGGCAGCTCAGACTTAAGTATGATTGGAATATAAATCTTAATTCTCACTTGCACCTATGTATGTATGTATGTGCTCATATATGCATGCATGCACGCATGTGTGTATATATGTATGTGCACATGTATGTATATACATATGTTTAAGTGTGTATACATACATTGTGTGTATATATGTATGTGCACATGCATGTATATACATATGTTTTAAGTGTGTATACATACATTGTGTGTATATATGTATGTGCACATGCATGTATATACATATGTTTTAAGTGTGTATACATACATTGTGTGTATATATGTATGTGCACATGCATGTATATACATATGTTTTAAGTGTGTATACATACATTGTGTGTATATGTATGTGCACATGCATGTATATACATATGTTTTAAGTGTGTATACATACATTGTGTGTATATGTATGTGCACATG
>VMDO01043042.1:0-10144 GCA_007922755.1 Pedetes capensis
TAAGCAACACCTGTGGAAGCAGCAATCAAGAAATCAAAAGATGCATTGCTCTAGGAAAAGCTGTGGCAAAAGATCTCCTTAGAGTATTGAAAAGCAAAGATGTCACATTGAAGACGACGGTGCATCTGACTCATGCAGTGGTATTCTCAGTGGCATCATATGGTTGTGAAAGCTGGACATTGAACAAGAGAGACAGAAAAAGAATTGATGCTTTTGAATTGTGGTGCTGGAGACATCTATTGAATATACCATGGACTGCCAAAAGAACCAACAAATCTGTCTTAGAAGAAGTGCAACCAGAGTGCTCCTTGGAAGCAAGAATGGCCAAACGGCATCTTACATATTTCGGACATGTCGATAGGAGAGATCAATCCCTGGAGAAGGACATCATGTTTGAGAGAGTGGCAGGTCAATGCAAAAGAGGAAATCCCTCCACCAGATGGATTGACACAGAGTCTGCAACAATGGGCTTAAACATAAATAAGATTATTTGCCTCGTACAGAATCGGGAATTGTTTCGATCTGCTGTACATAGGGTCGCTATGAGTTGTACTCCACTCGACGGCACCTAACAACAACAACAACAACAACAACAAATATCACTTCACCAATAAATAGGCAGATGAAATTTTTCTGTTTGCTTTTTATCCTTTTTATGCCTTTTCCTAAAGTGCCTAACTAGACCTTATCTGTAATAAAATGTAGGGTTATAATGTAAATGAGCATTATGCAAACATCACCCAAAAAGAAATCAAGTTTTTTAAAAATTATAAGTAATGCTCAAAATACCCCCCTTTATGTCAATAAGAGAAGATTTAGCTAGATACAAATGTAATAGTCAGAAATAGTAGAAGTGGATTTCCTTTTTTAAAATGTTTGCCATTGAACTATTATGTTTAGAAAAACTAAATATAAAGGAAGAAGTAGGTTTACATAGAGAAGAGCTAAGTGTGACTTGTTTGCCACTGGATCAGACTCATTTGAGCAGATGCTTGTTCTGCCTTGGACCCATTTTTTTTTCTACCTTTTTTTTGTTTTTGTTTTTGTTTTTGTGGTACTAGGGGTTGAACAGAGGGCCTCATGCTTGTACTTGCATGCTTTGCAAGTGCTGTACCACTGAGCTGCAAACCCAGCCCTCTTTTTTTTTTTTTTAAGACAGGGTCTCCCTAAATTATGCAGACTTCCTCTGGTCTCAAATTTGTGATCCTCCTGCCTCCGCCTCCCTAGTTGATGGGAGTACAGGCGTGCACCACCGTACCCAGCTTGCCTTGGGCCCACTTAATGATAACTTCTGAGAATGCAGCCTGAAAATTTGAATCTCAGCATAACCACTGACATAGACTCTTCCTTTGCAATCCTCATATATATTTCAAATTAGTTTATGCTAACTCTGTGTGAATGACTTCATTCCATTAGTATATAATGTGTTTCTTGGTGATATCCCCATCAACTGAGGTGGAAGTTACTTAGAACCTTCCTGGAAGACCTACCTAGAATCATATAATTTTTTTCCTTTTCAAGCATATTCATACTTTTTTTTCTACCATATTCTTTCCTTTATATCAAATCTCCTGATCTGTATTTCTATTTGAAGGCCCTGAGCCATTTATTTTACATGCTAAATGGTCATTCAGTCACTGATGATTGGTTTTCTAGAAACTTCCTCTTATTTTTTTCCCCATAGAATAGAAGGCCTAGTCCACAAATGAACTGATCACGTATCAATATCTTACTCATGCTTCCTTCTAAGTAGAGCTAGAAAAAAGTATTCATTTCTCTCTCAGTTTTGCTTGCTGCTTATGTTTGAATTGATCTGAATATTTATACTCCACCACTGCTTCTGTTACCTCTTTTTATTAACTTATCCCCTCTTTTACTTGGAAACAAACAAAAAACCTAGGTTAGCGAAGGCATAAAAAATGAAAAATATGAACCCTAGAAATCTTTTCACTTTTCACTCTGTTGGTTTGTGATTATATAATTCTGCGAGTTATAGATCTTAAATGAGTATTTTATAGTCTATGCCTTAAGATAGCAGCTGAACTATATTTTATTTACTGTCTTCTGTAGCCCCAATTTCCAGGATGTCTGATCCAGGTATTGGCTCACTAACGTTGGAAAAGCAACACCAAGTCTTGAACTTATGGATCTTAGCTATGTGCGGCACTTCTGTGAGATCCATAACAATGCTAGTTCGCTAAAAAAGATATAATTTGTTTTCTATATTTTAAAATTCCCTCACTAAGGTAAAGATTTAAAGAAGTAAGGTATGAGAGCATCATAATGTCAAACAGCTTTTTACACGTATAATTCTTAGACTCATGGAAAGTGTATAGCATCTTATATTTTTGAGGTGGGGTCTTCTCTGTATATATAACTTTCTTCTTTCTTTGGGATGAATAATGAGAAAGTAGATATGTCTCTTTCCAAGAATTTGATTGTATAGATACTTCTTTGCTATCATTTCAATGAATATCTTTTGCTCCCTCAAGAATCTTACATAAATAATTTTATATAGAAGAATCTTGTGACAGCATGTCTCTTTTATCCTCTGTTGTTGATAAGCTACTTCAGTTCTTAGTTTATACCTTTGTCTATAATTTATCTTTTCCAACCAATTTTGTGATCCAATTCTCTGTCTCATTTTATGGTATATTGCACCATAATTATCTTCTTATGCCTACATGTTTCCTTATCAGACTGGAAACTTCTTCAGATCACTTTTGAATCTTTATTCATCTATATCTAATCAAATCTTAGGACACATTGAATTTAATATTGTCTTTTCCTGGACTGCAATGGGACTGAACCCTACCTATCTACAGATGTTCCTGGAAATTTCCCTCCTTACCAACCCATGTCCTTACAATCCACGTAGTCCTTCACAAAGCATTTTCCCAACTCCCTTATTTTATATATTTCACATCATTATGTAACTGAAACAGTCTTTTTATCTGAACTCCTTACTATATTGCAGTAAACAGTTTCTATCAGTAGTGACTTCTTCTTCACTATCATAATTATAATGTACACAATTATGTGCTGCATACTTGCAGTAAACTGTATGCCTATCAGGACAGGGCAGTGTGAGTGTATAAAAGCCTATATGTGTGTCCATGTATTTCTGTTATTAGTACAAAGAACTGGGTACATACATATAATTCTTCATCTCTGCAGGTATAGCAGGAAAATGCATGCCTTAGATTTTAAAAACACAAAGCACACTGTGATATACCATATGCCTTTCTCTTAACACATTCAGTGTAAATGTAGTCTAATAAAAACAGGTTCTTATACTATGCACCTCTCTGGACAAAATGACTCCACTGTTCACTGCTTTCCAGACAGGTTCTGACCTTTTCTAAGATACTTACAGTGAAGAGGTAATGTGTAAGGCTTTTTTCTTGGTAGACATTTTGAGGGTCTCTCACGTGGTTTGGAGCTAGGTACGCTGGGATAGAAGGCATTCACTCATTGTAATTCATCTGGAACACTTCATAAACTTGAATTTCCCTATCTTTCTCTAAAAATAATTAATACTTCACAAAAGGTATATCTCCTTTGAAGCAAATTTAATTTAAAATCTATCTTAAGTGATAGTGAGGTGATAACACACTTTAGGAAATGGTAGATGTTCAGGATATTCTGAGAAACCAGTGGTGTGTGTGTGTGTGTGTGTGTGTGTGTGTTTTAAATTCAAGAACAACCACAGAGGAGAGAAAACCATAACAACTCTCTACTTTTGTGGGAATGCTGTTGGTTATAATGATAAATCCTGCCGAAGCTTATTAATCTAGTGTCTTTAATTAGAGTAGATAATGATGAAGTATATTTATTTAACAGAAAATGTTTAACTTTATGAAAAGAATACAATTTTCTGGCTTTGCTTGTGTGGACAAAGGAAGTCAGTGTTTATGTATCTGCAATGGCTATTCCTGTTATATGTGCAAGTATTATGATCAGCATTTTGCCTACAGCTTTCATAAACTCATTGAGTAGCACAAACATCCTCAATCTTTACAATAAATCTTTTAAAAATAAAATAAATGCCATACAGCTAAATGGACTAAGTTTAAGCTAAGTTTATTCAAGCCTTTGTTCTATGAAAATAAAAGCTGGAATATTGTCTTAAATTGTTGTTGGTCTGTGTGATTACAAAAGAGGTCACAACTACAATTCATGCAAACATATCAAAAAGATAAGACTTTTGTTCACGCCTTCATGTAACAATTATTTTTAGTGCCTACTGTGTGCTAGCCACTATATCGTAATGGCTGTAAAACAGACATGATTGTAGCTCTCATGGAAATTATAGCCTAACAATTTTTCTGTAAAGGGCCAGACAGATAAATAAAATAATTGAAAACTAAATAGCATGTTGTTATAGAAAATGATAAAAATGCATTGCCCACTTCAGCTAATATTGTGAATGTATTTGAGATAATAATTATGTTAGGACCAGAAAAATGAGCAATTAGAAAAATACTTTAGGAGAAAGGATCATATATTCAGAGACCCTGAGTTGGGGAAAACCTTGAAATAGTATTATTGATGGGATCCAAGTGCACTCCAGCTAGAGTGTAATAAAATGAATTGGCAGGCAGGGGAGCATTTCATGCAGAACCTTACAGGCCACAATAAAGAGTTTAGGATTCATTGTTAATGTAATGGGAAGCCA
This sequence comes from Pedetes capensis, assembly GCA_007922755.1. Taxonomy (NCBI): domain Eukaryota; kingdom Metazoa; phylum Chordata; class Mammalia; order Rodentia; family Pedetidae; genus Pedetes; species Pedetes capensis. The sequence goes on from VMDO01043042.1 coordinate 4,679, forward strand.
TTGAAGGTTTTGGAAAGTGTTAACACCCAAATTTCATTTTAAATACATCACCCTGGATGTTGATTTTGGAATAGTTTTGAGCTTGTCAAAAGTGAAAGCAGATATCCAGGAGACGATCAAAAAGCAAGATTCCTTATCAGAGATTTATTGAGACAGGGAGCTGGTAGTCTCCCATCTACTTTATTATCCTATGGGAGTTAGCCTCATTTAACTGAAAACAGAAAGAACTGACATGGAAATTGGTATATGTCCTAAATGCATTTTGAAGGGTTTGCTATTGTGAGGAACTTTAATGCATGTCGTATCATTTTTTGTCTGCTATGTTTCTCTCTCTCTTCTGTTATACATACTGGGTAGTATTGTCACTTAACAGCATAATTAATATTAGTTTCCCATACTATTAAGTCATTTTTTACAATGTTACTTTCAGACACAGAATTTCACCATTTAGATACACTACACATCTATTTAAATATTTATTTATTTTTGAACTTTGTTGTTGTTGTTGTTAGGTGCCGTCGAGTCGGTATCTGACTCATAGCAACCCTCCCAGGGTTTTCAATGGCTGACTGTTTCGGGATTGCCTTGGGAGTGGATTGCCAGGTCCTTCTCCCATTTTTGCGGTGCTGGGAATTGAACTCAGGATCTCAGAGACTGCAGCGCAGCGCTCTACCAACTGAGCTAAATCCCAGCCCCTTTTGAACTTTAGTTTTTTTCAATTCTCTTCTAAAATAAATAATTTTTGAATAATTTTCTACTTGTTGTTGTTAGATGCCATCCAGTTGGGTCTGACTCATAGTGACCCTATGTTGAACAGAATGAAATAGTCCCTGACACTGTGATGTCTGGACCTATGTTAGTGCTTCTCTACTACTCATAGGGTTTTCAATGGATTATTTCAGGATTGTTTCCACAGTGGGCTGCCAGGTCCTTAACCCATTTAGGGGTGCTGGGGATTAAACCCAGCCTCAGAGTGCACAGAGCAATACCCAACTGAGTCAAGCCCCACCCCCAATTTTCTACTTTCAAGTCGATATTTTCTTCTGAGAAAGTGATGGTTTTTCCCAGATAATATATCCTCAGGAAATCATTAATGATATGTATTAAGATTTTGTAAGTAGAAAATTACATACATCCATACAAAATCCATCATTTCTGTGGCAAACCCCACATATCAGTGAAGCCTAGTAGAGCAGAGTTGCAACAGTGAGCTTGGGTCATTCACTGACTCATTCTTATACCTCAGAAGAGCCCCCACCCACCTCTACTCCCAATAGAGGATAATTCCAATTTACATTTCAATAGTCTAAAAATTATTACATGTTGGGAACTTTCAGGGTTTTCACAAATAATTGAAACTATAAATATTAAATACACATTTGGTAAGAGGTGTACTTTCTCTATTCTCCATCTTCTAAGCCAGCTCATAGTTTGGAAAGGAATAGCAAATATCAGCCTGTTCATTGCCATCTTCTGTTGGCAACAGATTTAAAAGCCACCAGGCACATGAAGAGAAAACTACTTTGAACTATCTATCTATCTATCTATCTATCTATCTATCTATCTATCATCTATCTATGTAAAAGCCATTATATATGCATGTACACACACCGTTTCAGCTTTTCAGCAGCTTTATGAGTTTTCATCTGCTTTAAATGTTGATCAGAAAATATGGTTGAATGATAAAGGTATTAAAAAAAGATTTCCAGAAGAACTCAGATAGAATGAAAAAACGAAATTTAAGAATTCATGGCATCCCTGAAGGAGAACAAAGATCCACTGGAAGCCTTCAAAATCTAGTAAATGATATCCTAAAGGAAAACTTCCCAAAGATAGCACAGGAAATGGATATATACACCTCTGAGACATTCAAAACTCCTTTGAAGGCTGACTTAAGTAGATCATCCTTGAGACACTTCATTGCTCTCATGCTGTCGTTAGAGACTAGGGAAGCTATCCTGCAAGCAGCAAGACAGAAACCCCTTATTACTTATAAAGCAAAACCTATTAAAATTACTGCAGACTTCTCCATATCAACATTGAAAGCTAGAAAGGAATGGACACAGGTGATTCAAATACTAAAAAATAACAATCTCCAGCCAAGAGTAATATAGCCAGCAAAATTATCTTTGATAATAGATGAGGAGTATAAGACATTTAATGACATTGAAGCTTTTAAATGATACACAACCCCAAAATCAGCACTGGAGAGGATTCTAAATCAATTACCACATCCAGGAGAGTTAAGAAAACCCTATAAAGGAAAGCAAAGAACTGGTTAGTTGAAATGAGTGCAACCCAAGAAAGGACCAAAGCAAACATGATTCATAATGAGTAACAGGTAAGAATTGGGTATATAACAACAAATGCTACTCAATAATCACTATTAATGTAAATGGTCTTAACTTGCCAATTAAGAGGCAGAGGCTGGCTAATTGGATGAAAAAACACAAACCATCAATATGTGGTATTCAAGAAACTCATCTAACTCACAAAGACTGGAATAAACTGAGAGTTAAGGGCTGGAATAAATGTATACCTAGCGGGGCGGGGGGGACAAAAGAAAGCAGGTGTTGCAATTCTAATTTCAGATAGATTAAATTTCACTCCAAAACTAAAAGAGACACAGGAGGATATTACATTTTAATACAAGGAACAATCAATCAAGAATCAATAATAATCCTTAATATTTATGCCCCAAACATAGGGGCACCTAGCTTTATAAGACAAACTTTATGGAATATAAAGAACTTTATTGGACCACAATCAATAATAATGGGAGATTTCAGTACCCCACTTTTATCAAGAGAAAAAGGTCATCAAAACAAAAAATCAACAGAGAAACGTCAAACCTAATCTCCACCCTAAACCAGTTGGATCTCACAGATATATACAGAATATTTCATCCACATGATGAGAAATACACATTCTTTTCAGATCGACATGGAACATTTTCTTAGATCATTTGCTAGTCCATAAGAACTCCCTCAACAAATACAAAAAACTAGAAATTATCCCCTGTTCCTTATCAGACCATAATGGGATAAAATTGGAGCTCAAGAGCAAGAATAATTCCAGAAAATTTACAAACTCATGGAGACTGAATAATACACTGCTGAATGACCAATGGATTATTGATGAAATTAAATTGGAATTTAAAAAATTCCTACAATCAAATGATGATGAAAACATACCAAAACATAGGGGATACAGCAAAGGCTGTTTTAAGAGGGAAGTTTATAGCATTAAGTGCCTTCATCAATAAAATAAAGAAGAGCCAAATAAATGACCTAATGATGCATCTTAAAACACTAGAAATCCAACAAAAAATCAATCCTAAAAGGAATACCAAAAGGAAATTACAAAAATAAAGGGAGAAATATCTCAATTAGAATTCAAAGAGATAATTCAAAAAATTAATAAAAGAGCTGATTCTTTGAAAAGATTAATAAAATAGACACCCCTCTGGCTAACCTCATCAAAAAGAAAAAGGAAAAATCCAACATGGTACAGATTATGAAAGACAATGGGTCCATAACCACTGACTTCAACAAAATACAGAAAATTGTCAGGGATTACTATGAGAGACTGTATTCCCAAAAATATGAAAATGCAGAAGAAATGGACAAATTTATTAACACGTATGACCTACCAAAGCTAACCCCAGAAGACATAACTGACTTAAACAAGCCCATTACATATACAGAAATAGAAAAGGTAATTAAAATTTTCCCAACAAAGAACAGTCCAGGTCCTGATGGATTCACAGCAGAATTTTACCAAACTTTTAAAGAAGACATAATACCTGTCTTCCTCAAATTATTGCAAAAAATAGAAAAGGAGGGAACACTCCCAAATTCATTCTATGAACTTACCATCACCCTGATACCTAAACCAGGAAAAGATTCATCTAAGATAGAGAATTATAGACCCATCTCCTTATGAATCTAGATTCAAAAATATTTAATAAAATTCTGGCAAACATAATCCAGCAGCATATAAAAAAGATTATCCATCATGACCAAGTGGGATTTATACCACAGATGCAAGGCTGGTTTAACATACGGAAATCAATTAATGTAATCCAGCATATCAAGAAACTGGCAAACAAAAACCACATGAGCATCTCAATTGATGCTGAAAAGGCCTTGGCAAAATTCAACACCTTTTTCAGATAAAAACGCTGGAGAAGATTGGTATAACAGGCAAATACCTTAATTTCATAAAAGCCATTTATGACAAACCTACAGCCAACATTATATTAAGTGGAGAAAAACTGAAACCATTTCCTCTTAGATCCGGAACAAGACAAAGATGTCCTCTCTCTCTTACTCTATTTAACATAGTAATTGAAGTTCTGGCCAGGGCAATCAGACAAGAGAAAGAAATCAAAGGGATACAGATTGGCAAGGAAGAGGTCAAATTATCATTATTTGCAGATGATATGATCTTATACCTGAAAGACCCCAAAACCTCAACCAGAAAACTTCTGGATCTAATTAACTCCTTCAGCAAAGTTGCAGCCTTCAAAATTAACACACAAAAATCAATAGCTTTTCTTTATGCCAATTCCAAGCAGGAAGAGAAGAAAATTTCAGAAAAAATACCATTCATGATAGCCCACCAGAAAATTACATACCTTGGAATCAATCTAATCAAAGACCCTTCAGATTTCTACAAGGAAAATTTCAAAACATTAAAGAAAGAAATAGCAGAGGACACTGAAAAATGGAAAGACCTCCCCTGCCCGGGATAGGGAGAATTAATATAGTAAAAATGGCTATCCTGCCAAAAGCAATCTATAGATTTAATGCAATAACAATTAAAATTCCACTGACTGACTTTACAGAAATAGAAAAAATGATCCAAAAATTCATGTGGAACCACAAAAGACCATGTATAGCCAAAACACTTTTAAGGTGCAAAACTAATGCAGGTGGAATCACAATCCCTGACTTCAAGCTATACTACAGGACAGTGTTTGCAAAAACAGCTTGGTACTGGCATAAAAATAAGCCTGAAGACATCTGGAACAGAATAGAAGACCCAGAAATACCTCAATACACCTATAGCCACCTGATTTTCGACAAAGGAGCAAAGCAAGTAAACTGGAAAAAGGACAGCCTTTTCAACAAATGTTGCTGGGAAACATGGTCATCCACATGCAGAAAAATGAAAGCGGACTCGCATCTCTCAATATACACGAGAGTTAACTCAAAATGGATAAAAGATCTCAACATAAAACCAGAAACTTTAAAAATTATAGGAGGCAAGATAGGCAATACACTCCATCATATAGGCATAGGAAAGGATTTCCTTAATAGGACTCCAATTGCTCAAGAAATTGCAACAAGAATAGATAAATGGGATCACATGAAATTAAAAAGCTTCTGCACAGCAAAAGAAACAATTAACAGAGTCAAGGAAACCCCCACGGAATGGGAAAAAATCTTCGCATTTTATACA
>VMDO01043043.1:0-10152 GCA_007922755.1 Pedetes capensis
AATTAGACCTTTGTCTGATGTATAAAATGCAAAGATTTTTTCCCATTCTCTGGGGGTTTCCTTGACTCTGTTAATTGTTTCTTTTGCTGTGCAGAAGCTTTTTAATTTCATGTGATCCCATTTATCTATTCTTGTTGCAATTTCTTGAGCAATTGGAGTCCTATTAAGGAAACACTTTCCTATGCCTATATGATGGAGTATATTGCCTATCTTGCCTTCTAGAGTTGCCTTTTAGAGTTTCTGGTTGTATGTTGAGATCTTTTATCCATTTTGAGTTAACTCTCATGTATATTTAGAGATGCGAGTCAGCTTTCATTTTTCTGCATGTGGATGACCATGTTTCCCAGCACCATTTGTTGAAAAGGCTGTCCTTTTTCCAGTTTATTTGCTTTGCTCCTTTGTCGAAAATCAGGTGTTTTTAGGTGTGTTGGGGTATATCTGGGTCTTCTATTCTGTTCTAGATGTCTTAGGGCCTATTTTTGTGCCAGTACCAACCTGGTTTTGCAACCACTGCCCTGTAGTATAGCTTGAAGTCGGGGATTATGATTCCACCTGCATTAGATTTGCAGCTTAAATGTGTTTTGGTTATATGTGGTCTTTTGTGGTTCCATATGAATTTTTGGATCATTTTTTCTATTTCTGTAAAGTCAGTCAGTGGAATTTTAATGAGTTTTGCATGAAGTCTATAGATTGCTTTTAGTAGGATAGCCATTTTTACTATATTAATTCTCCCTATCCAGGAGCTACCCCTGCTTTCTTGATGAAAATACGAGGAAAGGGATAAAAGGAAAATGTACAAGCTAAGTTATATATAAGGTCTATAATAGCTATCAATTGGTAGCTTTAAAATTACTTCTAACTCTTGTATGGATGGGGGCTTTTGAAACTGCTATTGACTTGAAGAGGATCCACAATAATCCCATGGGGTTTGCCTTGGAATTCAGGTGTCATTCTCAAAGATCTTTCTATATATCCAATCTCAGCACGTGTTTCTTTATATTTTTGTTATGTGCAGTGCTGAGATGGCCAAGAGGTGCTGTATAAAAACTAACGATTTATGTAAACCTGGCCAAGAAAAGTTAAATTGCCTGCTGACTTAAGATGATAAAAGACCAGAACTATAATTGATAGATGATTCTCTATTTGCAAGAGCTTCACTATAAGAGTTTATGAATTCTAGGTAAAAGTATCATGTGAGTGGGTTTAAAAAGCCTCAATGAAATTGAGGTTGAAGTAACTTACTGTACATTTTAGGTTGGTATAGTACCAACTTTCCAACGAAGACTCCATTAGCTTGGAATGTTTGTATATGTCTCCTGTTTAGTGTTTACTCAGAAGTGAGTAGAAGAAGATCTTTGGAAATACTTTGCTTTGTTTTTCCTGTACCTATCTTCAGTGATAAAAATAAGTGAGGCATCCAGTCCATTAATAATCTTTTTCAATGGCTTTCTGACATTTAGTGATGAGAGTACAAGTGCTTCTTCTGTGGATTATACTCAAATGCAGTATATTTTAGCACAAGGAAAGGTGGGTTGCAGGTGGACTTTGCAATGTCGCTGTTTCATTCCAGACATCCATTCGTACTTTATAGCCCATCTTATCTCTTCTTGTGCATTGACAATTGACTCATAAAGGGAATGTTTATTTTTTGAGGGTTCAGTATTCCTCTTCAGAATATTTTTTTTCTTAAAAGACATTGATAAACTTTTTCCTAGAAGCATTTAAAAAGAATGAAAAATGCCACTGGCATATATTCTTAAGTCATGACTGTAATATTGCTGTTTACCTACTAGTAACATTTTGAGGTTTAAGATGTTTTGACATGTAAATGGTTTTTGAGCCATAATGAAACAAAGAACATATATTCCTTTGGAATCTAGGACATTATTTTTCAAAACTTTTCTTCTGAAGTGTCTTTCTTCCCCTCATTCTCATAGAAATGGCCCTTTCCATCCTTCCTAATTGCTTTTTCATAATCCTGAGAAAGAAACACCATGTTTTACCTATTTTAGAAATGACTGCATTCTTCCTAAAGCTAGATAGCATTCATGATCAGCATGTATTTGAAGATATATATCAGTGCTGCATGTTATGCAAGGGAAAATTTCTCTACATGACTTTAGCACCTTGCATGATGTGGACCTTGTTTGTTTTTCCAAACTGGCCATTTCCAAACACTCTCCTTCAATTCCACACTACTAAACTGTTCAGCAGACTAACAGATTGGGCCAGTAAAATACAATGAGCCTCAATAGATTTAAATAATTTTTATTATTTATATGGAGAGCAAAAGCAAGATCAACATCTCTGCATCCTTTGTGCCATAGTATGACAACAAAAGTGTCTGGATGACAGACAACCCAAGTGATAGGGCATGATATTGTTGGAAAACCATTTCTATACTGCAACAGTGTGATTTTATAGCCTGAAGATGTGCCCAAAATAAAAGAGGGTGAAGTAGTAAGCCCCATACCTTACCAGAGAAACAGGTAAGAATCAGCTCCTGCAAGATAGGGGGCGAGTGTGCAATTTCCAGGTAGCAGCTCCTCACAAGACTGTCTGTGTTCTCAAGATCACACATTGTGAGAGGATCATGATATTTTCTGCCAAGCCCCAGGACAGACTATGGTTAAAAATTATCTTCATGGCTTATGTGCATATTTGCAGCATCATCAGGGTGCCAGCATGAGCAGTTCCCCTACATTCACATCCAACCATACTGAATTACCTCACCGGTCTATTAATTTTCTCTTGTTCACTTCAAGGTCTTTGTGGCTGTGTGTATGTCTGTGCCTACAGCTTTATTTTCCCTCACTTTTCTTTGTGTTTTCTGGGATTGATGCTGATACCTAAATCCCAGACCTTGAAAATGGTTCTGGATAAAAATCAACTTATCTAGACAAATAACTAAATAATAGAAATAGGTTAATATCTATAAAAGTAGGAGGACAGACCATCTCCTCAGTTATACATATACATGAAGCTGTCCAACTGGATTTAATGCAGAATATTTTTAAAAAAACTAGAATTTGACAAATTATTTATATATTTAAATGTCCAACTAGTGTGGCATCATGTACACATGTCTATTCAGATGATAATTACCTAGGTCTATGTTTCCTCTACCCATGGTCACATAGCTTAGATAACTTCCTATTAAGATTGCAGACTTATATATGCAGTTTAGATACTACCTTCTATAGTGACCCAATTTTTAATAAAAGGTGATAACATGTCAATAAAGCCAATGGAACATATATGGTTCAAATAGACAAAACAAGGGTTTATATACATACACCATTTTAACAAAGAGTACTTTGTAAAAGTCTAGATATATAGAATATATATGTATGTATAGATATATTTGGATATGTTTACCTCTATCTATATTCTGTCTATCTAATTGTCATCTATCAATCTGTCCTAAAATCTAGCAGTTGGGAAGGGTGGAGGGATAGGGTGAATAAAGAGTACTTGAATTTAATTTGCATATGCTGCATGCATGTGTTAGACTATCCCACTGAACCCCATTAATATGCATAATTAATATCTGTCAATTAAAAATAACTTTAAAATATGAAAGTCCTATTTTTTCAATCTTTGGTATTGACATATCCCACAGGTCTGTACTAAGCTTTTTGTTGTTAGGTGCTGTCAAGTCAGTGTCCAACTCATAACAACCATATGCATAACAGATGAAACACTATTGTTGTGCTTCTCTGCTATTCATAGTGTTTCCAATGGCTATTGATTTTTGAGAGTGGGTTTCTGCATCCTTCTCCCAAGCCAACAGCACCTGGTGTTCCCAGGTGGTCTCCCATCCAAGTACTGACCAGACCCAACCCTGCTTAGCTTCCAAGATCTGACAAGACAGGGCACCAGATGGGGCATCTGACAGTACTGTGGGCATGTACGAAGCTTAAGTGTGACAACTTAGGAATGGATATAATTTGAACTCATTCATGTTTAGACAAGGTGTCAACTGAAAACCAGGCAGATTCACCTGTCCTGAAAGTGATACTGAAGTAAATTGCTTGAGGAAATTTGATCCCAAAGATCCTAGATGGGGAATTTTGAAGTTAACATCAATATGTCCATAAATCAAATAGAGATAAAAGATGACAAAATAAAAGAATTGTGGTAAGGCTGATAGGACAACTGGATTGAGCATAAGTTCTTTTTAAAAGGGCTGTCTTCAAAATAAATCTGGAACTTCACCTTTAGAAGAACTAAAATTACCTTGATGTGCAGTGAAGTAATAACCACACATGAAATACCTTACATAAAAGTATACTGACTTAAAAAAATTTAGTCAAATGTTGTTGCTGTTGTTAGGTGCTGTTGAGTCCTGTCCAATTCATACCAACCCTCAGAAGATTTTGGGTGGCTGATTGTTTTGGGTTTGCCTTGGGAGTGAATTGACACATCTTTCTCCCATTTTTGTGGTGCTGGGAATCAAACCTGGGACCTCAGAGACTGCAGAGCAGTGCTCTACCAACTGAGCTAAATCCCAGCCCTGTGAAATGTTACACATTAAAAAAAAATTATATATGATAAAAGCTCAGCATGTATTTTTGGCTGTAAATTTCTCTAGTATCTTATCCTGTGATTATACTCATGAGGAATCTGTACACGGACCACAAGGCAGTCATATGGACAGAACAAGGAAACACTGCTTGTTTTAAACTCAGGAAAAGTGTGTATCAAGGCTGTATCCTTTCACCATATCTCTTCATCTCTCTGCTGAGCAAATAACCTGAAAAGCTGCACTTTATGAAGAACATGGCATCATGATTAGAAGGAGACTCATTAGCAACCTGTGTTATGCAGATGACACAACTTGCTTGCTGAAAGTGAAGAGGAATTGAAACATTTACTGACGAAGATGAGAGAGCATAGCCTTCAGTATGGATTGCACCTCAACATCAAGAAAACAGAAAGCCTTACAAATGAGTCAGTAAGCAACTTCATGATAAATGGAGAAAAGATTGAAATTGTCCAAGATTTGGTCTAACTTGGTTCTACAATCCACACTCACAGAAACAGCAGTCAAGAAATCAAAAGATGCATTGCATTGGGAAAAGCTGTTGTACAAGACCTCTTTAAAGTATTGAAAAGTAAAGATGTCACACTGAAAATGAAGGTGCTGCTTTGAAGCAAGGATGGCTGGATTATGTCTTAATGTATTTTGGACATGTTGTCAGGAGGGACCAATATCTGGAGAAGGACATCATATTTGGGAGAGTGGTAGGCCAATGAAAATAGGAAGACCCTTAACTAGACAGACTAGCACACTGACTGCAACAGTGGGCTTAAACATAAAAAGATCAGGTGCATGGCACAGTGTTAGGGAATGTTTCATTCTGTTTTACATAGGGTCAAGATGAGTCAGACCTGCCTTGATGACTCGTAACAACAGTAACAATCCTGTGATAGGGCTTATGAAGAATGAAAAATATATTGATAGTTGTATTCTGTAAGTGAATAGACAGACACATCTTGCCTTTTCAGTTCAATTTCTCATATCTTTGCTTCCAAGATTAGATAAAGAAAAAAATAAACCTACTAGGAATTGCCTACCCCACATTCATACATAAGATGCACAAATACTTGCATATGCCACTTTACCCTAATGTAGCTCTTCTGGAAAACATTCTTGTTTCTTTTAAGGGTCAAAGATTCATTTCCTTGGAGATTTAAATGGAATAACCTATTGTTTTAACTGCATGAAAGAGAACAGAGTGACTGTTTTCATAGTTTGTGAGATGAGTTTGTAGATACAGTACGTCGTCTTCATTGCTAAGTCTCTTAGTGTCTAGAATAGTTCCTGGAACTTCTTGTTGTTGTTAGGTGCCATTGAGTTGGGTCAAACTCATAGTGGCCCTACATACAACAGAATAAAATACTCCACAACTCTCTGCCTGGCACATGATCTTTTTTATGTTTAAGCCCATTGTTGCAGACACTATATCCATCTAGTTTAGAGTTTTCCTTTTTATCATTGACCTGCCACTATCCCATCCACAATGTCCTTCTCCAGGGATTGGTCCCTCCTGAGAACATGTCCAAGATACATCAGATGCAATCTAGTCATCCTTGATTCCAAGAAACACTCTGGTTGCACTTCTTCTAGGACAGATCTGTTGGTTCTTTTGGCAGTTCCATGATATACTCAATATTTCTCTCCAGCACCACAATTCAAAAGCATCAATTCTTCTCATTCAACATCCAGCTTTCACAACCATAAGATGAAACTGAAAATAACATGGCATGAGTCAGGCACACCTTTATCTTTAATGTGACATCTTTACTTTCCAACACTTTAAAGAGGTTTTTTGTAACAGCTTTTCCCAATGCAATGCATCTTTTGATTTCTTAATAGCTGCTTTTGTGGGTGTTAATTATAGAACCAAGTAAAGCAAAATCTTGGACACCTTCAATCTTTTCCCTATTTATTGTGAAGTTGCTCACTGACCCAGTTGTAAGGATTTTTGTTTTACTGATGTTGAGGCATAATCCATATTGAAGGCTGTGTGCTTTGATCTCAATCAGTAAATGTTTTAAATCCTCTTCACTTTCAGTAAGCAGAGTTGTGTCATCTGCATATAGCAGGTTGTTAATGAGTCTTCCTCCAATCCTGATGCCACATTCTTCTTCATAAATTCCAGCTTCTTGGATTATTTGCTCAGCCTAGATATTGAAAAGGTATGGTGAAAGGATAGTCCTGATGCACACCTTTCTTGGCTTTCCTCATTCTGTTTGAACAACATAGGGGACACTCAATAATTGTTTAGTGAATAAATACTTAACGTACATCAAAGATATAGAATGCTGGCATAAGTTTGTTGTTTTGGTATCCATTTGTTGAGCAGAGCCAATTCATCCTCTAAGAATTTACAGTGTTTCCTTTCTGGACTCTCTGCTGAGGAAAAAAGGATAAATACCTTTATCACAATTGCCTTAATACCCAAATTTTGATAGTTGAAAGCAATTATGAACACATTTTACTTCTCAATTCAATTTCTCAAAATTAGTTATGTATATACTCTTGTCATAATTTTTGCTTGTGTTATCAGGATTGCCACTCCAGAAAGAGATTCATTAGCCTTTTTTAATGACTGTAGGTAAGAAAAATATAGTCTCCATGTAAAAGGAGAGAAACACATCTTTTGTTTTGAGGCATTTGGTTCAGTAATTGCCTTATTTCTCTGTACAATTCCTCCATATAAATCCTATAGAAAAGTGGTGAGGAGAACTGTGTAATTTTGGCAGTGTTGTTTTTATTACCAAGAGCCATCCCTGAACATAGGCCGACAAGGAACCATTTAAATAGTATTTTTATTGAATTACCAGATGATCTCCTGTTCCCTCAGCCAATTACACATCAAGTAGCCTAGATCCAGTCTCATGCTAGCTCCCATTTAAAATAAGAGTGCACTCATACTGGGAGGCACATTAAGCCCTCGTCCTTCAAGGCTGTAACTTGTAAAGTTGTCAAACATATTTTCCTAGTCGTCAGCCTTAAGCAAGTTAGACAGGTCAGAGAAGTTTTGATGAAGAGCTGGTAAATATTTCAGAGGAAAAACTGTTTCTAGAACAGTCCTGGGAAGTGAAGAGCCATCGTGAAGAAATTATGCATAAGGGCTGGGGAATAGCAACCATGAAAAGATTAGTACGACTGGTAAGAAAATCAATTTGATCTCATGTTGCCATTTTACTTGTCCTTTATCTCTGATTATCCTCAAATGTGAAGTGTGAATTTTGTTACTAAAAATTTAAAAGAGATTATGGGAGGAGAAAAGAGAACTTCTGAAGAAGACACATTTTTTCCAAAATAATACAAATTTAAGTTATGTGACTTAAACAGGCCTCACTTTGTTCATATTTAAGTAGTTCTCAGAGACCCTATGGTGAACTTTAAGGAGAACCAAAGAGCACACAAAGGATAGACAGTTTTCTTTTTGGGGATTACAAATAAATGCAATCATAACAAGACCATTTAACTGGTTTTATATTTTAATATCATTTTATGACTTTATGAAAAAAAATAATCAGTTCCTTTTGCCACCTCCTGTAACACAGAATCTAGGGACACTTTCATCAAAGATCCATCAATTCTACTTTCTGTTTGTTTCTTCTCACTGAAGCAATGGGATGAAAATTTTTGCATCATTGCCCTGTTTAAAAAAATAGCATTCCTTCCTTTCAACAAGTAATAGTCATCTTTACTATACAACCCCAAGTCTTAAATTTCTACAGAGTAATTTAATCAATTCTTTTTTAGGAGCCATTACCTGTGTTGTTAGTATTTTCAAAGCAATACTTTTTAAAATTTGCTCTTAAAGCAAATTTTTCTAATGTTTCTTTTTTTCTTTAGCTTTTAAAGCATATTTTTTCTAGTTTCTTTTTAAAAATTTATTTATAAATGTTAGTGGGGCACAGAGTAATAATCATTTGCTATATCCATTATGCAACTATTAGTTCGGTTTTGTTTACACATTCATCATCATACATATTTTGTAGAACAGTATGGACCAAAGAAGAAAAGAAAAAAGTAGAAACTTTAATATGCGATGAGAATCATATGTAATCATGGATTATATTCTCATTGATTTTTCCTTCCATTTTTTTTATGTATTCATATATTTATATCCTTCACTTTGTGTTTTTCCTCTCCCTCTTTGCCCCTCTATAGTGTTTCCCCTCTCCTTCCCCATTTCCCCAGCTTCTGCTCCCACCTACTGATCCCTTCCCCCCTGCTCTTTGATGTACTTGTGTTTTCCATTCTTAGATAGGTATGATTGTTCATTTTTATATATGTAAAGGTGTATACATTTTTTTTCATTAAGTTAGATTTAGCTCCCACATATGAGTCAAAACATAGGGTGTTTGTCTTTTTGTTATTGTTGTTCTTAGGTGCTGTTCAGTCAGGTCTGAAGTAATGTACAATGGAACAAAACTCTCCCTGACACTGTACCATGCCTGGCACTATTGTCAGTTCTTCTCTGCTGTTCATAGGGTTTTTAATGGCTGTTTCAGGAGTGTTTTGGGAGAGGGCTGCCAGGTCCTTTTCTCATTTTTGTGGTGCTAACGATCTAACCCAGGGCCTCAGAACACACAGAACAAGTGCTCTCTCAACTGAGCTAATCCTCAGTCCCTGTCTTTTTGAGTTAGGTTAATTCATTGAAAATGATGTTCTCCAGTTCCATCCATTTGGCTGAAAATGACATAATTTTATTCTTTTTTTAGTGCTGCCATACCCACTGTGGCATCAGATCTTGCAAGCTAAGCAGGGTCAGGTCTGGTTAGTACTTGGATGGGAGACCACCTGGGAACACCAGGTGCTGTAGGCTTGGGAGAAGGACCCAGCAACTCACTCCTCAAAACACTATGAATAGCAGAGAAGTAGGATAATAGTGTTTCATCTGTTGTACATAGGGTCACTATGAGTTGGATACCAATTTGACAGCACCTAACAACAACAATATCCCATTGTGCATATATACTGTAATTTTTCAATTCACTCCTCTGCTGATGGACATCTTGGCTAATTCCATAACCTTGCAGTTGTGAACAGTAAGCAACACTTTTTAAACAAGGCAATGCTTATTTCCAAGTTTGATGCCCAGTGCTTTTTAAGATAATTTTTAAACCAACCCAAATCCTCTACCCTATTATCTAGATATATTTTTAAATGATAATTTTCATTTATATTATACTTTTAGCTTCAATTAATTACTTAAGGGCAGAACAATTGACAAAGCTATCACTAATACCTAAATTCACTATGCTTTTCAGAATGTCCTGCACCAGCCTAAAGGTCAGTGGCACTGTGAGGAAGATAGCCAGTTGTTTGGGAAGGTATTGCGAAGTAATGGAAGATCAAGATTGTATTGTAAAGGCCCAGATATGTCACCTTTGCCCCAAAATTCTGCAAACTGCTAGAGAGATATTTGTCTTACATTGAAATTATTTTAAGTGATTACACCCTCTGATAAATTTTAATCCCTTTAAGAATTGTATATTTCATTTAACTTTCGGTTATTCAGGTCCAAGCATATTATAATTTTAGAAAAATAAGCACATAAAATTTTCAGTGATTTATAACATTTAATCATTAAGTTACTGCATATTAACTATAGAAAAGTAAAT
>VMDO01043044.1:0-10159 GCA_007922755.1 Pedetes capensis
TCCTGAAAGGCAAAAACATACTGTTTCATGTTCACAGCCAACACACCCCTTTCCTGAGCCACCACCACAAGTGGGGGTGGGGGTGAGCGGCCCTTGCCATAGGGAAAGATGGTCCTCTGCTGCCCCATCCACCAGGGGCAGGCTGGGAAAATAAAATATCCCACAAGAAGCTTCTCTGATACTTTTCTTCAGCCCTCTCTGCCCTCCTGGTGATGCTCACACCCGCAGCAGTAGGGGGATCTGGGCTGCACTGAGCTCTCCTTCAGGTTGTAGATCCAGACACCTCAGTCCCCTGTGGATCACAGGCTGATCTAAGCCCTCAGAAACAGAGGACACAGACCCTTGGCACTTGGTGATGGGCACAGAGTAGAATCAGCTTTAAATATTACTAAGGTTGGGCCCACGCCTATCTATGTGAATGGGAATGAATGACAGTGGGGTGCAGTCTCTGATGGGGAGCCAAGGCTTAGCACCATTCAAAGGCATGGCCCCAGCCCCCTCCCACCTTCTGGGTTCACTCCCTTTGGAGACGCCTCCCCAGGATGCACACAGTGGAGTATCCAGGATCACAAGAAGACATGCAGAGCAAGCCATATGAACCAGAGGTAGGGAAGAGGGAAAGACTAGGTTAAAGGGACGTGGGAGAGATTCCATAAGTTTCCATGGAGAACATCACACCAGGACAAAGACGTGGGGCAAAAGGGGTATTTGCTACCTGTACCGAGGGGCCAAAGGATTCGAGCCATTTTCTTCCCCCTTCCATCTGTCCTGTCCCATTCTTGCAACTTTTTCCTCTCATGGCTCTGTCTCTGTGCACCCCAGTCTCCACGTACTTCTGCCTCTTTCTCCTTCCCGAATGCGGTCCATAGGTCCTGTCGCTCCCCTTTGTCCCCACCTCTGGGTCTCCCGTCCCTAGGCTTCCTTCCTGCTCTCCTTGACTCTTGTTGCCCCCTCTTCTGGTCCCGACAGCGCGCTGCTCTGTCTGCATGGTTGCGAATCTCTCCCCCTCTTACAGCCCCTCTGTCTGGACAACGAGACACTGAATTTCTCTCTCATTCCTTTTCTCCCCAGGTGCCCTGGCTGCTTCTTCCACCTCCTGTCTCCGTGGAAAACTCCGCACCCGTCCTCCACTTCGTGCTGTTCACGGCCTTTTCCCTCTCCTCTGACTCCCTGCTTTCTCAGTCGCCCTCCGTCTCCCTCGGCGGAGCCCTCTGCTCACGTCCACGGGGAGTAGAACGGGACGTCCACCCCCGGCGGAGCACAGGGTCCGGGGGGAGGATCTGGGGACAGCGCAGCAGAGAGCGTCACCAGACCCCGCGCCGCCGCCCCGCGCGGGACCCGGGGCGCCGAAGGCGGAGGGAAGACGGAGGAGGGAGGGGGGCTGTGGACCCGGCCCGGGGCGAGAACGGAGGCCGCGGCCGCCCGCGCCGCCCCGCAAGGCTGAGGAGGGCGGGGAGGGGGCAGACTCCGCGCAGCGGGGGTAGCGGGGCCTTCAGGGAATCGGCGCGGAGGCGGCGTCCACGCGGCCAGCGGGTGGAGGTCGCCGCACCGGCCCTGGAGTGACCCTGGCCCTCAGGGGCGACCCAGCTTCCCCTGGTGGCGCCCGGATTTATTAGGGCGCAGGAGGTGGGGCGGGGCCTCTGGGGTCTCTAGGAGGCCCAGGTCCCGCCCAAGAGTGGCCCGGGAGACCGCGACCTGCAGACTTAATCCACACAGGATACTCACAAGTCGCGCCGCGACTTCCGGTCCACGGAACCCACTTCCGGGTCAAGGCGAAACTGCGCGCTCAGGGACCGGGGATCCTAGATGGGAAAAGAGAGGTGGAGGGCGGGGTGAGGGCGGGGCGTGAAGGGAATGGGCGGGGCTTGGGAGGGGCCGACACCTATAATTTGTTGTTTTTATATCTTGCGATTTTATTTTGCATAATTAAGTTTCATTTCCGTGTAAAGTTTTATGGCACAATTCAATATCAAATAGGCATGCAGCTTTAGACATCCTAATAAAATATAAATACACTTATAGTACAATCCTAAGGGGACCCATCCCTTATACAAGTTGGTTTTCATAAACAGAAGATTGGCTGTATCATAATAGGTCCCATGCCATAATGTTTGTTAAAAACGTTTTTGAAATACTGTTTAAATTCCCTAACACATTTATATGGTAGTTACATAAAACTAATGTTTGAAAATATTTAATGGATAATTATGATTAGCCAGTTTACCAGATTATTTTCCCAAAGGCTATGAAATTGTCAATTTCAGGTTTGGCTCATTTTCAACCGTAGAAACAAAATTGCTTTTTGTTTTGGTACACGAATTTCTCTTACCCCTTTTCCTTCCATTTTTTGTAATAGGAAGTACATATTTAGTACAGGTTTTGTCCATGTTATTCTGGTGGAAAATTTAAGGGATATATCAATGAATGTGATGTTTGGAGACAGAATTGGGACAAAATGCACAGACATCACTGGCAAATACACTTTGGTGCTCGTTTTTATTGTCCAATCTCTCAAAGCCATTCTACCAATTCCCACTGGGTGGTATCCCCATTCACAGCCAGATGATCTTGCCAGGAAACACGGTATTTGTTCTACTTTTAACATGAACATTGACATTCTCACCTTGATCTCTTCTTATCCAGGAGGACTTACCCCTATGTGTCTGTCAGCTTGTTGTGCTGTGGCAGCTTGCATCTTGCAGTGATGCTGAAAGCTATGTCACTGATATTTCAGATACCAGGAGGGCTACCCATGGTGGACAGGTTTCACCTGAGCTTCCACACTAAGATAGACTGTGGAGAAGGACCCAATGTTCTATCTTATAACCACTTGGCCATTGAAAATCCTGCGGATAGAAGAGAAATACTGTGTAATATAGTGTGGAAAATGACCCCCCCACGTGGGCAGGCATTCAAAAGACAACTCTTCCAAGTAGAGTAGGCCTGAATGATAAGAATGGAGTCAAGCCCTTGGGACCTCCATTTGCTGATGTGGTATGACACAAAAAGAAAAGAAACACAGTGGTTGGAACAACGAACTAACAGTGATTGTTCATTCCCCAAATTATATGTTGCTTGATTCCACCATGGAGAGAAAAAAAACAAAAACAAAAACAAAACAAAACAAAAAAACCTGTTATAGATCTCTGAACCTTAGGAAATTAATGGTCCTTAGGAAATTAATGGTGCAGAGTAAGTGTCCAATATAAAGTATCCCACTGAGATTGAACAAAATTATATTGGTACAAAGAACATGACTCATGAATAATTATGAGAAAAAGATTGTTTTATTAGTTACCATGACACCTGATACATGCTGAATAAAACAGGAGCAAATGTACTGCCAGTAGTTAAATGATTCCTAATTTAAATTGCTATTCTGGCTTTTCATTTTACTTTCCTCCCTGTAAATTTCTGTGATTTCAAGAATAAGACTAATCTTTCATTAATCATGCTACACAACAGCTTTGACCATTCAATGCAGGTGACTGCCATCTCCTCTGCATTATTTCTACCACATAGCCCCTAAGAATATACTACTCTTTTCCACTAAAAACTCCAATCTCTCCTATATCCCTCAGTGGTTCTGCGTGAACAAGGCGTGGTGACCACAGGAAGGAGACTGACTTTGTAACTGTTATTCTCAGCCCCATCCAAATACTCTTTCATGTACACCTTAATTTTAAAAGGCAATGCCCTTATTCTCTAGGAACATGGACAAGAATCATCCTCACTTCATGAACTTAAGGCCTTTCTACTGATTCCTTTTTAAATTCCACCATGGAAGATCCATAAGGTTTCAAACTTCAGATTAAAATTCAATAATAGTAAGGTAGCCTGTCTAAGATAGCTCAAAGAACAGAATATTTTATAACCTGAAGGTTAACTGGCCATTTCCAAATGTCATTGCACCTTTAACATATGCCATGATTTTACCATATCTGAACTGTCATTATTCTGCAGTATGCAAGACCAAAGGTTAATCATGGAGAATTAGTCTTCATGTAAATTCTGACAGAGGGTATGTGGTAAGAAATAAATAATTTATCACTACATATATGAGATCCTTCCAGTATGAATTCTTTGGTGAATCCTGAGAACACTTCTGATGAACTTTCCAGGTTTACTGTATTTGTGTGGTTTCTCTCCAGAAAAAATCTTCTCATGACAATATTCATGAACATTTCACAAAAAGACTTCCTCTACTCATTACAAGGTTGCTCTCCATATCAAACACTTCCAGAGTTTTGATACAAGGATAAAAGCCTTCCTGTGCACATGATCTTTGTACAGCTTCCTCAAAGATGTATCATTTGATATGTAGTGGCTTTTGAGGCCTGGAAGCCTCTGTCACGTGCACTATGCCCGTACAACTATTGCTCTTCAGTACGGATTCTGTGATATTGACTATTGCTTTAAACCATAATGAAGTGCTTTCCATCTTCACTGGATTTGCGAGGTATCTCCCAAGTACTACTTTTTCAAGGTGCCCATGGTGCCAAAAGACATTAGCACATTGATTACATTTCTATGATTTGTCTTCAGTACAGATTATCTGATGTCTTCTGAGGTATAAGTGCTGAAGATTTGACAGTCATTACACTTTTCTAAGGTTTAATTCATACTAAAAGGTCTGTTTGGGAGAAGGGCCTGGCAATCCACTCCCAAGGCAATCCTGAAGCACTCAGCCATTGAAAACTCTATGAGGGTCGCTATGAGTCGGATACCAACTCGATGGCACCTAACAACAGCAAAAAGGTCCGTCAGTCTCATTACATTCGTGAGGTTCTCTCCAGCATCAATTCTTTGCTGAATTCTGATGTCAGACTTTCACTTTAAGGCTGTGTTACATCCAATACATTATCATGGTTTATCTCCACTATGGATTAATGTATGGTTAGTAAGCTTTCAATGAAAACTAAAGGCTTGTCTCATTCATTACACACAAAGTATCTCTCCAGCAGGAATTTTCCAATGGTCTTGCAAGGTTTGAACATTAACTGAACACTTTGCCTCATTGTAAGTTTTCGCTCCAGCATGTAATCTCCAATGATATGCAAGATTTGAACTGCCACTGAAGGTCTTGCCCCATCCTTTCTAGTGTGGACTGTATATTTAGTTAGGGTTGAATACACCCTGACAGATATGACAACTCACTACATTCATAATGTTTCTCTCCACCATGAATGCTTTATTGTGCAAGGTTTCAGTTCTGACTAAATAGCTTAACACATTTATTATATTTCTAAGGTTTATCTCCAGTATGAATTTTTCGATGATGCACTAGGGATGAGTTTAGACTAAAGACTTTGCCACACTCATTACATCTGTATGGTTTCTCTCCAGTATGAATTCTTCGATGGCACGCAAGGTATGAATTCTGACTAAAGACCTTTCCACACTCATTACATTTGTAAGGTTTCTCTCCAGTATGAATTCTACGATGACAAGCAAGGTGTGAGTTGCGACTGAAGACCTTCCCACATTCATTACATTTGTAAGGCTTCTCTCCAGTATGAATTATCAGATGCTCAGCAAGGTATGAATTACGACTAAACACTTTGCCACATTCATTACATTTGTAAGGTTTCTCTCCAGTATGGATTCTTTGATGGTTTGCTAAGGATGACTTATGACTGAAAACACTGCCACATTCATTGCATTTATAAGGTTTCTCTCCAGTATGAATCCTCCGATGTTGTGCAAGGTGTGAAATGTGATTGAAGACTCTGCCACATTCATTGCATTTGTAAGGCTTTTCTCCAGTATGAATTATCTGATGTTGTACAAGGTATGAACTGCGACTAAAGACCTTGCCACATTCATTACATTTGAAAGGTTTCTCTCCAGTATGAATTGTTCGATGTTGTGCAAGGTGTGAAATTTGGTGGAATACTTTCCCACATTCACTACATTTATAAGG
This sequence comes from Pedetes capensis, assembly GCA_007922755.1. Lineage (NCBI taxonomy): Eukaryota > Metazoa > Chordata > Mammalia > Rodentia > Pedetidae > Pedetes > Pedetes capensis. The sequence goes on from VMDO01043044.1 coordinate 5,924, forward strand.
TTTCTCTCCAGTATGAATTCTATGATGACTTGCAAGATGTGAAATTTGATTGAATAACTTGCCACACTCGTTACATTTATAAGGTTTCTCTCCAGTATGAATTCGTTGATGATTTGATAGGTATGACTTGTGACTAAAGACTTTGCCACATTCATTACATTTGTAAGGTTTCTCTCCAGTATGAATCCTCCGATGTTGTGTAAGGTGTGAAATATGACTGAAGAACTTGCCACATTCATTGCATTTGTAAGGTTTCTCTCCAGTATGAATTCTCTGATGACTTGTAAGGTTTGATTTTTGATTGAAGACCTTGCCACATATGTCACATATAAATGGTTTCTCTCCAGTATGCATCATCTGATGCATAGTAAAGTGTGAGCTGTGATTCAAGGATTTGCTGCACTCATTCCATTTGTAAGGTTTTGTCCTAATGTGTGCTTTTTGTTTTTGTGTGGACAAAAGAGAATCTAGAAAATCACTTCTATATTTATCAGAAATGTCTGTTTCAACACTGGAAGGAATTCCTTGTTGTGGTGAAACTAAGGAGCCATGGTTGATAAATTCCTCAATATAATTCCAATCACCAATGTTCCCTTCATTGTGAAAGAGTTGCAGCTCAGGAAAATGTGATGGAAAACTTAATCCAAGGCTATTTTTAATATGCTTCTTTCCTGCATCATTTCTATCATGTTCATCTCTTCTACCTGTGAGATTTTCATTTTGGGTCATACACAATCCTATGCGTCGTTGTCTTTCATCATCTCTCCAATAGCACTCAAAGTCATGTATATTATTCTGGGTTTCCTGGAAGGAAAATTCCTCAATGTTCTGGTGTTCATGTGTTTTTAACATCTCTGCTTGGAGTATTTCTCCTGTATTGCTGTACTGTTTTAGTGTAAATTCCTCGATGACACATTTAGGAGAGAAATCTACAAAATATAAGAAACCATAGGTTTCTGATTAATTACAGATAATAACATTTCCTATTGAAATACATAACATTACACCAGAAACAATACAAGTACTTACACTGAACAGAATCATGAACCTTCTAATCATGATTCTTTAATTTTGAGGAAAACAAAAGGAATAGAACTTTTTATTAAAGGAAAGCCTGATTAAATATAATTCAAATATTTTCTGCTGGCAGGGAAGCCTAGTTTCAAACAAATTATAACAAAAACACACACACAGAACTAGTTCAGTGAATAGCCTGATCATGGACTTCTCAACCCTCAGATGGGTGAGAAAACAGTTTTTGTGGCTTAAGCATTTAAGGCTATGGTAATTCTATGGCAGATGGAACGAATAAGCCATGAAAAGGACTATTTCATGATAAACACAACAGGAAGGCAGGAAGGCAGGAAGGCAAGAAGGAAGGAAGGAAGGGGAGGGGAGAGGAAAGGGAAAGAAGGGAAGAAGGAATGAAGGAAAGAGAAAGAAAAAGAAAGAAAGAAAGAAAGAAAGAAAGAAAGAAAGAAAGAAAGGAAGGAAGGAAAGGAAAGGAGGAAGGGAGAGAGAAAAAAGGGAGGGATAGAGGGATAGAGGAAGGAAGAAGTGGAAGGAAGGTAGGAAGGACGGAAGAAAGGAAAAGCAGAAGAAAGAAGAAAGCAGGAAAGAATAGAAAAGGAGAAAAGAAAAGTGAAAAGAAAATGCTCATTCCATGCACCATAGTCAAGAGACCAAAGAATTCACAGAAGGTGATGACAGCGTCATCCAACATGACAGAGACTCAGGCTTTCTCTCTGAAGAATACAGCAATAATGGAGAAAAGAAAAATTTCCTTTCACAGCTCACTGCAAATATACTTTTATTTTCCCAAAGACCACTCTCACTATGGACATTTCCCACACTGGTGCAGTTTCCTCTCTGCCCATCTGAGGTCTTACCTGTGTGTATTCCTTGGACACATTCCCACTCATCTGGCTTTCTTGACATTTTCACTTGGCCATCCACAGTCCATGGCTCTCTCCCTTGCTCCAACATGGAAATGAAACTGAGGTCAAATGGAGAGATTCCTGCCAGGAAAAAAGAATACAATGTGATATGCTGTGGTACCTCCAGAATCCAGGCCTATGTTCGCTTGAGCAAGGGATATTACAGACTGATCTAGAGAAATATTCCACTGCAATATGCAGACATGTAGTTCTCTTCTGAACCAATGAATCAAAGGCACAGGGACAGAAAACCGGAAATGGGGTATTTTAGGCATACTTCAGCTCTGAGACCAGCAATGATGTGTCACAAAGGGACAGAAGCTGTGAAGAACAGGGATGGCTGAAGTTAGGGGCTGCACTGTGAAGCCTTACATATCAGACACAACATCAATGTCAGTCAATCGATGTGGAGGATTCCGTGAAGACACAGGGCAAAGTGCAAAGACAGACAGGGCTGACTGCAAGGTTTGCAGGATAGTCATCCTCACCCAGGGAGACCAGGTTCCTGTAGTTCTCCAACATCACGTCCCTGTACAAAGCCCTCTGAGCAGGGTCCAGGCATTCCCACTCCTCCTGAGAGAATTCTACAGCCACATCCCTGAATGAGAACCATCCCTGAAATAAAAAACACATTTCACCTTGGAGCAACAGGGAGAGCTATAACCTTCATATAAAATCAGGAGGGGAAGCAACATTAAGGACTGGTTAGATTGAAGTGAGTGAGCAGGGTCTTTAGGTATCATGGTTTCTATCTAGCTAAAATGTCTCCAAAGGTCACATGGTTTAAATGTGGTCACCAGATGGAGGTGCTGTTTGTGGAGGCTAAAGAAACTCTAGGATTCAGAATCTAGCTTTGCAGAAGTGAGCCACAGGGGCATAGCTATGACAATTTTGATGTGGACCTGCATGTCCTGTCACTCCCTCTGTTCTCTGCCTCTGATCTACCATGCTGTGAAGTGATCAAACATGGATCCTGCCACTGGCCACTGCCATGGGTGTCCCACCACTGATATTGACTATGATGCTTTAACTGTGAATCCCAAATAAATCTATCCCCCTATGAATTTGTTTTGGTTACTTATACTGGCACAGCGACACACCACCTGACTAATGGAATGGGTGATATCATAAAATACACAGCTAGTATCTCCTGACATACAGCTCACTTGGAATCCCCATGGTTAAAAGAATGGTTTTGTACGCTAATAGGATGCCTGGTGGCTGCAGGCCACTAGGAGCTTCAGAATGGGAGATGGTCACAAGGGAGACAAAGGCACAATTAGAGCACTGTGACATTCACTTCTACCCACCTCCCTCCACAGAACCTCAAAAGAAAAGGAAAAAAATCCAAAAACATGTGAAATGTTAAACAACTAATTTTTTTCTTTTTCCAGTACTGGGGGTTGAACCCAGGGCCTGGTGCTTGCATGCTGTGCAAGTGCTAGACCACTGAGCTCTACCCCCAGCCCATTTTTTTACTTTTTGAGACAGGATCTCGCTAAGTTATGCAGACTGCCTCTTGTCTCAAACTTGTGATCCTCCTGCCTCTGCCTCCCGAGCTGCTGGGATTACAGGCGTGCGCCATCATGCCTGGCAAATGTTAAACAACTCATCCTTAAGCAACTAATGAATAAAAGTAGAAAAGAATCCTTTAGGAAAGTAAAAGGAAAACAAATACACCAAAACTTATGGGATGCAGTGAAAGCAATGGTAAGGAGGGAGAACAAGGGTTATGGAACTAAAACAATGCCAGGAACAAAGAACAAGTTCACATCAACAAATTAACTTTATACCTCAACCAGAAAGAACTAAAAATACAAGAACCAGGAAGAGGGAAAATGAATATTAGAGCAAAGGAAAAATAATCAACAAAATAAAAAAGGTTTTGAAAAGATTAACCAATGTAACAGACACGTCCCAGGTTCATGCCCAATGGAGCCACCTCACATCACAGTGAGAGTGGAAGTAGGTGGAGATGGGAGGGGCTGAGGGAAGGCACAGGTGAGTGTGAGCAAAGCTGTCAGCAGGAGCCTGCAGAGTCACATGCTAGCAGCTCCCATGCCCACACTTGGGAGGAGGGAGAAATAAAACAGCCAAGCATGAACATCACTTTACCTGAGTGGGAGCCATCCCTGCCCCTTTTTCTTTTCTCGTCCTGCGCTCTTCTTCCTCGGGTAGCATGAGTCTCTACAAGTCAATCCTGAAAGGCAAAAACATACTGTTTCATGTTCACAGCCAACACACCCCTTTCCTGAGCCACCACCACAAGTGGGGGTGGGGGTGAGCGGCCCTTGCCATA
>VMDO01043045.1:0-10152 GCA_007922755.1 Pedetes capensis
TCTCTCTCTCTCTCTCTCTCTCTCTCTCTCTCTCTCTCTCTTTATGGAATAGATAAACTTTCATTTATCTGCTGGACTCACTATGAGTGCTGATGCAGCTATCTCATGGGTGCTTTTGAGTCATGGGTGACTCAAAAATTAGGCTTCCAAGGAGAAAATGAGACGTAAAATGGAGACAAAGAGAACAGTGCCTGGATGAAGGCTAAGAGAAATCAGCTCTAGGAATGTTCAAATATGTGTGTCAATAAATTTAATTTTGCTCAAGTCATTGATAATTTTTTGTCACTTGCAACTGAAAAAATATAAACAGTAAAATATATTACATATTGCTTGGAGCTCAGAATGAAAGTAGACCCCTGATTTATGCATGCCCTGACATTTTCTGTGTGTTCATCCATTCATTTATGCACAGGTTTATGGAAATCCTGTTCTGTATCAGAAATTTTGTTGATTCTGGGAAGAATGTTGTGACTGTACTTTGATGTTGGAATTTTTCTTTCTTTACCCAAACTGAAACTGTACTTTATACACAGATTAGTTTTGTTGTTGTTAGGTGCCATCAAGTCTGGTGGACTCATAAGGACCCTATGTACAACAGATGGAAACACTCTCCAACACAGTGCCATCCCAGCACTATTGTCAGTGCTTCTCTGCTATTCATAAGGTTTTCAGTGGTGGATTGTTTCAGGAGTGGATTGCTAGGTCCTTCTCCCTATCCTGCAGCATCTGGTATTCCCAAGTTGTCTCCCATCCAAGGACTTACCAAGCTGACCTTGTGTAGCTTCTGAGATCAGACGGGATGGGATGCTAGGGTGCTAGGGCTGCAGACATACAGATTAGTTTAGAATATATTTATTAAATGCCTTCTTCAGTGGTTAATACACTGAGCATTTAACACAAAATAAATGTGCAGCCTAGGAGCTTGTTGTATATATTGGTGTAAGGAAGGAAGAAAAAAATCAAGTGAAATAGACAAGTTAAAGAAAAAAATGTGATTCTATGAGGAAATTGGCCAGTTTGGAAGGGGGCAGGGCATGTTGGAGATGGTGAGGAATTGTTGTTGTTGTTGTTAGGTGCCATCGAGTCGGTATCCGACTCTTAGCGACCCTCATAGGGTTTTCAATGGCTGACTGTTTCGGGATTGCCTTGGGAGTGGATTGCCAGGTCCTTCTCCCATTTTTGTGGTGCTGGGAATTGAACTCGGGACCTCAGAGACTTCAGTGCAGCACTCTACCAACTGAGCTAAATCCCAACTGGTGAAGAATAGAAGTCATGAAAAAGTCAAAAGAATTGACCACAAATTGTAAGGAAAAAGGCCTTTAAATAACCAGGCATATTCTTTAAAGTATCTAATATGTTTATTCAGAAGCAAATTTATAGGCTATTGAATTTGTATGCCCTGGAATTTTTGATGTTGTTGTTGTTGTTAGGTGCTGTGGAGTCAGGTCTGACTCTTAGCATCCCTCATAGGGCTTTTAATGGCTGATTGTTTCTGGATTGCCTTGGGAGTGGATTGCCACATCCTTCTCCCATTTTTGCGGTGCTGGTAATGGAACTTGGGACGTCAAAGACTGTAGAATGACATTCTACCAACTGAGCTAAATCCAAGCCCCAGAAATTTTTGATAGATGTGTTTTTTTTCCTGCCTGCAGCAGTATCACTGTGCTCCTGTCAGATCTCAGAAACTAAGCAGAGGTGGACCTGGTTATACTTGGATGAGAGACCATCTGGGAATACCATGTGTGTAGGCTTGGGAGAAGGACCTAGCAGCCCACTCCCCCAAACAGTAATCTACTAAAAACCTTATGAAGAACAGAGAAGCACTGACATAGTTCCGGGCATGGCACAGTGTTGGGTAATGTTTCTTTCTGTTCTACATAGCATCTCTGTGACTCAGACTCAACTCCATGGCACCTAACAACAACAATTGTTTTGCTATTGTTCTGTTTTAAGATTTTTCTGAAATATTTCCCCCCTATGTTTTCTTTTCCAATCTGCAAAATGTTTTCTTTTCCACTGGCAAAACACAAATAACATAGATATTACCATCATAACTATGTTTAAGTGTTAAGTACAATAGCGTTAAATGCCTTTATAATGTTGTCCAACCATCTCTACCGTCCACTTCCATAAATCTCTTGTCATATAAAGCTGAAAATCTATGTTGCTGTTGTTGTTAAGTGGTTGTGAGTTGGGTCTGACTCATAGTGACTCTCATAGGATTTTCAATGGTTGTTTAGAGATTGCTTCAGGAGTGGATTGCTACATCCTTTCCAGTAGTCTCACTACTCAGTTTCCCCACAACAACTTCTCAATTTTCCCTTTTCCCAGCCCCCATCAATCACCATTCATCTTTCTGTATCTATGATTTTAGCTAGTTCCTATAAGAGGAATTCTATAGCATTTGTCTTTGTGCAGCTGGCTTATCACTTAACATAATGTTTTCAGGGTACATCCAAGTTTTACCGTATGCCAGAATTTTCTTCTTTTTAAAGGATCAATAATATTCTCTTGTGTGTCTCTACCACATTTTGCTTATGTATTTCTCTGTCAGTGGGCAGTTAGGTTGCTTCCATATTTTAGTTATTGTGAATATTGCTTCAATGAACGTGAATGCAAAACTCTAATTGCAGTTCTTTTCAGTATATGACCAGGAGAGCAACTGCTGAATTTTTCGTGTGCATTAGTCACCCCCTATCTGTAGGGGAATACATTCCACGACCCTCCAATGGATGTCTGAAACTGCAGATAGTACCAAACCCTATATAGTGTGGGTTTTTTTCCTGTAAACTATTTAAATCCAATGATCAAATTTGCTGTTCTCTATGCAGTAAACACTCTCTCTTGGGATTGCTAATTAACAAACCTGCTTGAAATGTGATTTTGTAATATGTTTTGAGATCTGGAAGCATGATTATTCTTCATTATTCTTCCATTTAAATATTGTTTTGGCTGTTCTGGGTCTCTTGTATTTCCATATGTATTTCAGAATAATTCTTGTTAACATCTGCAAAAGATAGAGCAGGAATATTGATAGGAATTGCACTGAATCTGTACATCAAGTTGGAAAGTATTACCATCTGTATTGAGCCCATTTTACGTTATGATAACAAGTTGCCTGAGTCTGGATACTTAACAAGGAAAGATGTTTATTTGGCTCATGATATGGGAGGCTAGAAGGTCCAAACAGCAGGGTGTCAGTAATCTTGGTGAGAGATTCCTCAGCTGTGTCACAACATGGCAAAGAAGTAAAGAAGAGGGAGTGTGTGAGCAAGGAAGCAAAACACCAAGGAGGGAGGAAACTCTCTCTTGAGGGAACGAATCATTTGTGTGAGACCCAAACCACCCTGCGAGACATGAGGGCAGAGGCCCCATAACCTAATTAACCTCCAATAGCCCCTACCTTTTAAAGGTTCTACCTCAGCACCACCACACTGAGTACCAAGCTTTCAGCGCCTGAACCCTTGGGGAGAAATCATAACACTTTCTTAATGATGTCAGTCTTTAAGTTCATCAATGCACATATCCTTCTATTTATTTATATTTAATTTGTTTTAGTAATGTTTTATGCTTTTCAGTGTTCAAGTCTTACACTTTTGTTACTAACTTTGTTCCTAAGTATTTTATTCTATATTTGTAGTCGCAAGTGGACTTTCTTCTGCATTTCTGTCAGCTTGTGCTGGGGCGGGGTGGGGCTTGCGTGTTGCTGTGATGCTGAAAGCTATGCCATTGGTCTTTCAGATACCAGCAGGGCCACCCATGGTGGGCAGGTTTCAGCTGAGCTGCCAGAGTAAGACAGACCAGAGAGAAGGACCTGGCAGCCCATTCTGGAAACAACTAGCTGTTGGAAACTCCATGAATAGCAGAAAAGCCGTATCAAATATAGTGCTGTAAATGAGCCCCATAGCCTGAAAGGCATTCAAGAAATGACTAGGGAAGAGCTGCCTCCTCAAAGTAGAGTAGACCTTAATAACAGAAATGGAGTAACGCCCCTGGGACCTCCTTTCGCTGATGTGGCACAGTTCAAAAGGAGAAGAAACATAGTGGCTGCAGTAATGCGCTCAAACATAAAAAAGCCAAGTGCATGGCATAGTGTTGGGTAGTGTTTCATTCTGCTGTACTTAGGATTGCTATGAGTCAGATTTGATTCAAAGGCACTGAACAACAACTGGACTTTAATTATTTTTCTTTTCTGGTTGCTCGTTATTGTAGTATAGAAACACATCTGATTTTTGTGTATCAATCTCATATCCTGTCAACTTGTTGAGTTCATTTATTAGCTCAGCCTATTCTTTGAAGATTCTTTATGATTTTCCATATACACTTGTGAAAAGAAATAGTTTTACTTTGTACCTTCCAGTCTGGATGGTTTTTATTTCTTAAGTTTTTCCCTGCCTGGGATCTCTAGAACCATGTTGAAGAAAAGGGAGGAATGGATATCTCTTCTTATTTCTAATCTTAGGGAAAAGCTTCCGGTCTTTCTCCATTAAGTGTGATATTAGTTGTGAGGTTTTCATAAATGCCTTTTGTCTGGTTGAGTATATCCCCTTTCATTTCAATAACATCTATTGTAATGCTAGTGTGTTTTTGCCCTTTATTCAATTAATATGACATACTACCTTATTTGTTCATCACATGTTGAACAAACCTCACATTCCTGGGTAAGTCCCACTAGGTGATGCTCTGTGATCCTCATATGCTGCTGGGCTGGGTTTGCTGATATTTTGTTGAAGACTTTTGTATCCATATTCACAAGGGATATTGATCTGTAGTTTTCTTTCTTTGCGTCTTTGGTTTTCCTCCTAGAATGCATTGGAAAGCGTTCCCTTGTTTACTCTGCCTCTGTTTTGGGGTGAATTTGTCAATGTGTCAATTCTGGGTCTGGATGTTCCACTGCGGGGCTTTTTTTGATTACTAATTCAACTTCTTCACTAATTATCTGTCAATTCAGATTTTTATTTCTTCTTGAACCAGTTTCCCTTGTTTGTATCTCTGTAGGAATGAGTTATTTCTAAGTTGTCTAGTTAGCTGGCATTCAATCATTTATATTGTTTTCTCACGATCACTTTTATTTCTGTAAACTCATAGTAATGTTCCCTTTCCTATCCTGCTACATAGACATACAGAATGACATACACTCATTGTTCCTTTAGTTTCCCAGCATTCAGCATGAGTAAACTAAGACATTCAAAGCACATGGGTGCTTAAAATGGGCTACAATTCTTCCTCAGAAACTTTTTAAAAACAGCTATTCACATTTCCTATTACTGTTCTGGTTGTTTTTGCAATATCCTCTGTTGGTTTGGATTGAATGTATAGAAACAGAACGTGGACTTAGCCTAGTGTATTCAAAGAAAGCGAGCTTTTTAAGAAAAAATTCCACTACTTAGGTTCTGACATCGACAGGTGGGACACTGGGAGCCAGCTCCTCACCCTCCACTGGCTCCAGGACCACGCACTTCCTCCATGACCCACGTCAGGAGAATGGCCAATCCAGATTCCGCCATCTAGCACTGGACAATGAGGAACCCAGCCCTGGACCTCGCCTACAGCTGCCACAGGAAAACCAAATACCCCGAAGACCGTCCTGGCCAGCAGAACCCAGGTTGTTAGACACCCTAGTTTTATTCATTTTCAAGGTAATAACTGCTGGAGTACATTCAGATTTACTAATGTAATTTATTATAGTCATCATAACTTGAGCCAGTTAGAAATGTAAAGAAACTGCTAGTAATGTTTCTCTAGATGAAAACATCTGTCTCTAAGGCATTTCACTCAGTTCCTTGTTCCACTCAGCTTTTAAGTTTTTAGAGACTTTCTATTATAATCTTGTTCACATAACTCATGCTTATATAACTGCTAGAATTTGTGTGTTGTGATACATGATTTAAATTGATTTCAACTCCCTCTTTATCTTTACATATTTCTGAGAAGAAAGTCATTGTATTTTCTGAGTAGTTGAAAGAAGACTACTTGCCTTTAAGATGGCTGTGAAAACAAAATATGATGTGACAAGAAGGACAAAGGCTGTCTAATTTTTACTGAAACCAGTGGGGGAAATAGTCAAGCAAGAACCCCAGCCAAAAGGTAGTTTTTAACAATTGTGCATTTTTCTCTTATGACTTAAATCTATTTCTATTATGATGCAGAATACCAGGCTCTTGGATTTGAAATGCAATAGTCTGTGTCAAGGTTCCCACAAGACAATTATATAAACACTTTTCTTGCTCTCTTCTTTCTACTTGAATACCTACTCTGCATTCATTGCCCGTTATTCCCTTAGAATATGTCTTGTCACTAACTTCACTGATCAGATTGTGCTTCGCCCAGATTTACTTTGGCTTAGTCTAATTATGTCTCACTTGGGTTTATTTGAAAAAAATTTCTTCCAGAATTTTTCTTCTTTTACTGTATTTTTTATTGGAGTATAAAGATTTGTAGAAAAATACACAAATTTTAACCATAGAGCTCAAACGGTAAAAGGGTTTTTTTTTTTTTAAACATTTTTTATTTTGACATCAGTCTTGGCTTTACTGGAAGCTAAATCCCATATTTATTTTACTGAGTGAAATCCTAACACATCTCATTGGAAATAATTTTTAAACAGCATATATTTGTTGTTGTTGTTAGGTGCTATCAAGTTCGTGTCTGACTTATAGCGACCCCTACTTAAAACAAGTGAAACACTATCATCAGTGCTTCTTTGCTACTCATAGGGTTTTCAGTGGCTGATTGTTTTTTGGGGAGTGGGCTGCTAGGTCCTTCTCCCAAGTCTACAACACTTGGTGTTCCTAGGTGGTCTCCCATCCAAGTACTAACCAGGTCCAAACCTGCTAAGCTTCTGAGATTTGACAAGATCAGACGCCACAGTGATATGGCTACAGGCAGCATATATGTAAGTGCCTTAAATTTTTATTTTATTTTTTTTTTACTTTCCAGAGAGACCAATTACTACATAAGAGTATGAAAAATTAGAAAAAATGTATGTCAGTCTATCCTCTTCAGAGCCATAGATATGACCTGGCAAACATTTGCATGTGTTACAACTGGATCTTCTGGGTGAGGTTATTTTACTTTCATTTCCTGGAGGGGAGGCTGCCACATAGTGAGGATAATAAAGGTGGAAAAGAAGTCAGACCTGTCTGCAGAGCCTGCACTGGTTCCACATGCCAGGGTGCTCAGCAGTACCACACAGGGTGAACTCCTAGTGGTAGGTAGTTACACATTTTAAAATTTAAATGTCACATATTTATCTTAATATGTCCTACAAAAATATATAATGCTATATCAAGGTCATACGTTCTTAACTGTACGTGCATATGAAAATGCTAAAGTTAAGACAGGAAGTTTTTAAAAACATTAAGCAAATATTAGGCTTGACTGTACTAGGGGAAAGATGGAAGTTTAGAAAGTACTATACACTACCACCTGCCCTTAATAAACAAACTGCCTCTGCAGTGAGAAAAGGGGGAGTTTGGTGAATCACATAAAGAACTTCTGTTGCTGAGGACTCACATGCTCTACCTCCATTCCAGTGGGTTGGACCTTATTACATCCAGTAGTCTTACCGCTAAAGACTACATTTCCCAGACACCTTTAGAGACCTGGCTCCATAGGGACCTAAAATTGGCCTAGAGTCTAGTAGACATGCCCACCACTCCTATCTACCTACCTTCTAACACAGGGCACTGTCGCTTTTTAAAGCTTTAAGAGCATAAATGAAAATTACAGAGGACGAGGCCCATCTTCTGCTGTTCTTCCTGCCTCTGTGGGTGTGTACCATGGTGCCAGGGGTGCATTTGCTTTTCTGCAGCACAGGGGCCCATTGACTCACTTGCCTCAGTTCCATCCGTGGTCTGTTTCGTTTCCGTGTCATCACACAGGAGGGGTTAGGTTGAAGACAACAGAATACCCTCCAGTGAGTTTACGTGAGGAGAAGTTAGTTAGCCGCTCTTAGGTGGCTCCTTAAATACTCAACAGGGCTGGAGGCACGGACTGTAGGATGAGCCTGCAGGAATTGCCTTCATGAGGTGTAACCAGTCTCACCAGAAGTATCTTCACTTCTTCTGCCACAGGGTGGAAGATCAGAATCAAGAAGCCATCACCACAGTCTCTGGCTTCAGAACCCAAAATAGTTTCTCATGATCCATGCACTGCATGGATGGTGATTTGTTCATTCCAAATTTATTACCTTCTCTGATTTTTGTATCCTTTTTCACCTTTTAAAATACACTCTTGAAACTGGAAAAAATATGGATCTTCCTTTCAAATGTAAAGATAACCCAATTAGTCTACTAAACGCATATGGACAATAGACTTTAAAGTGCTATACTTGAAAGGAAATGCATGCATTATTCCACTCCTCTCCCAAACTGGACCTCCATGTCTGACACATGTTGTGTTACTTTTTGACATCGTTCTGTAGATGGCGCCATTGTTGCACAGTGGAAGGTCAGTTGTATAAGAAACTGCCTTCAAGGAAGACTCCTGCCAGGTCAATTTTAAAGACCATCTCGAATTCTAGCGCATGATTGGGTCAGAGCTAAGTATTTCTAAGTTGACTCTAGTGGCTCAAAAGTAAAGAAAAAACTGCTTTTGGAGGTTGTAATCCACAGGTGGATTTGGCTCCAAGACAAGGTTCAGTGCTTCAAAGTTTAGTGAGAAGCTCTTGATAGCTCAGTTCATTCCCTTTCAGGGCTCACCTGGACTAGTTAAAAAAAAATGTGTCACTTAGGAGTCCATCTTAGGCTGTGGCCAGGTAGACTAGAAGCGTCCCAGGAGAAAGAGATATGATGGCCAGGCAGATCTTTTTCATTTTCATGTAAACTTGTGATTTTTCTTCTTCTTGTCCAGATACCCTTTCTTATCTTTGTAAAAAAAAACAACAACGAAAAAACCCCACACTGATTGTGTCTCTTTCTGACTTTTGCTTTTGCTTTATGGAATAAATCATTTCCCCCAAAACTTAATTTTTACCAAAGAAAAATTAAAGTAGAATATGAGCATGAGTGATAAGGTCCAAATAAAGATAAATTCTATTATGCATTAACCGACTCAAAAAACCAGATAATGTAACTGAAAAAGGAACCTTGGCTGCAGTCCATTCCTTTGAATTCCAAATCTTCTTGAAATCCTTCAGTAAATCTGAAAATATGTGGAAGAATAATAATTCTAAGAAAACCCCAGCAATTCAGAAATCAATTTGACTCACCTATCTGTGAAAGTGTGCAGTTACATTAATAACATACTTACACTGATAAGTGGCCCTATTAAGCAGACATTCTTACTAGAAATTTAGCCAACCACAATTCTGTGGTTTTGCTCTCCTTAGGAAAGTCCATTGTCTTTCTAGCACTAAGACCTGCTATGTACTTTGAAAGAAATATTTTTTGTAGCATGAGGATATTATCAGGACACAGAGTATTGTATGTGCTTAAAAACAAGGAAACTTGGAAAGAAATGTGGTTTCTGTTTTCAAACAAGACTTCCTGTATCTTAAAACAAACTTGCACCAGCAGAGTAGATGATGCAGTAAGGTCTGATTCAAAACTTGAGAATCTATATTATAAAATGCTTTATAAATCACTCCAAGAATTTGAGAAGTTTCAGAAAACTCACTTGTACAGGAGAAAATTGATGCTAGAGAACAGAAGGAAGCCAGGGAAGACTACATTCCTCTAACGTGTAATAGAATTTTAAAAGCACTGCTTTTACAAAATCGGAAATGAATAAAAGAATAGATACAATGTGAGAAGTGGAGATTATCATTTCAAAACTCTGCAGTGGAATCACTTTATTGCCTTCTGTTGGAAACTTAAGCAAGATGGTTTTCTATCTCAAGTTCTTTCTCATATTTTAAGAATAGAGTCATACTTCTCTCCTGATGATACCTTGTAGAGGAATGGGATATACTTTTGGTTAAAAGTAATGATTTTTGTGCTAGCCCAGTTCTTTTTTTTTTTTATTAGAAATTTTTAATGTACATCATAATGTGATTCATTTTGACATGCTTTTCGTTGTGACAGTTTTCATATATGCAATTTGATAAGCATTATTCATATAGGTTACCCCTTACCCTCCTCTATGTTTCCCCCCTCCCCCCTTCCTATCTAAGTTTCCCATCCAAGTCTTCTCTATCTTTTACTATATAGT
>VMDO01043046.1:0-10152 GCA_007922755.1 Pedetes capensis
ACCTTTCCAAAATGTTCCTTTTTATCACTCTCTATTTTGTTCAATGATGTGCTTCTGCTAAGTTGCTTCTAATAAAAATCCAATAAAAACCGTAAATTGAAATAAAGATGGAAATTCTGAAGGACAATATTTAGTAAATATCAAACAGAAAGAAATTTCCTCAAAGTGAGATATATAACCAAACTAAGTTGTAAAGTACTTAGTATTTAGAAACTGTATAAAATATTCATGGATAACTTCTTTATTTAAATCACTGGTCATTTAACACAGAACATACCTGTATTTGCACCACATAAATTTTATTAAAATATTTAGAACAGAAGTGGAGCAGAAGCCAGATTTGAGTTGGTTGAAGGATGTGTAGGAAGGGGGCTATGAAAATAGTGAATGTAAGGCAAGTCTCCCAGAAGCTTTACTATGTAGAGGAAGAGGAAAATGGTCTGAAAGTTAAAATGAAATGTAGAATTAAAGGATCAGAACACTGTTATGGTTTGCTTTTAAGATGAAGGACATTAGAAAATTGGGTATAGGAAGAATAATATTACTGCTTGACTTTCTGTCCAGTAAAACCTGAGATAAGACTATAGATTTAGACTACTGGTAGGAGAAAACCTTTTAGTTTTAACAAGAGAGGGACAATTGGACTTAATTTTGTCATAAAGTGGGAAAATGGATTTCCTAGGGAAATGTACTCTTCCCAAGGAGCTTAGAGTTTTAAAAGAATCCTAACTAAAAGAATCTACCTTGGCCATCACCTTAATTAGTTTTATTTGAAATGCAAATGCAGCTCGGAAATGGATTTTTTAAAAAGATGTACATTAAATCCTTACTCCACTAGAGACCACAGAGGAGCCTTTGTCTGATTTACATAACAGACATCATCTGGCATCCCCATGCAGTGTTAAGTCAGCTTCATTTAAGATTCAATTTGGAATTTGAACTTCCCACCAAAATGCTTACTAAAGCCTTCTGTCAATTATGCTTACATAAGTGCAGAGTAGGAGTGCTCACAACTCCAATGCTACACAAATCTAGGAACTTTCTTAGAGTCATCAGGAAAGAAGTCTTCTGCAGAGAACAATAGTAGGTAGCAATGCTCTTACTCTTTTAGAAACACAGGGCTGACATTTAGCTTAGTTCGTACAGTACTGCTCTCCACTTTCTGAGAACCCAGGTTGGATTCCCAGCATTGCAAAAATGGGAGAAGGATGTGGCAGTCCATTCTCAAACCAATCCCAAAATGATCAGCCATTGAAAACCCTATGAGTGAGACCTGACTAGAAGGCACCTGACAACAACACGATTAACATGAGCTCTCAGGCATAGCAGCCTAAAACTCTGAGAAATTGCTACAGTGAGTGATAGGGCTACCGTGACATAGGAAATTAACCATGCCAATATAATCTAAATGGTGTATAGAAAAGAAGATTAGCAAAACACTCCCTCCAATTTCTCTATGAATACAGATGTGTTCTAAAGAACAGTATGGGATTTAATGGGATCACCATTAAAGGCTAGAATTCTCGACTGAAATGAGAAGCCACATTAGGGCACTGCTATGTTATAGCCAGCTGAAGGGCAAATACAATAGGGTAACTGTTCTTTATGTTTTAGCACAGGAATCACATTTGACCTTTTGTAAATAGCCACTTTGTTAAACTCTCATATTAGTTCTACTCATTTATTAACTACATGTTCTCAGATTGTCTATATGTTCTATCATATCATTGTAACTAATTATTCTTTACTTTATCCTTTTGCAATATTTATGAATCCTATTTCTACTTTGTTTCTTCCTGCATTTTCTGGGAACCCCTGAACAAAGCTCAATGGTAGTGGTGTTGGTGTATATCCTTGTTTGTTCTTAATGTATTTTTTAAAATTGAATTAGAGGTAATTTGTGTATGTTAAAATTCACAAATTGATAATGTATAGATGTTTGAATTGTGCACTTATTCTACCACAGATAGGAGAATACCAAAATTTCTCTCCCTCAAGAAAATTTCCTCATGCACCTTCCCACTCATCATAACCCCTCTCCTTGGGATAATTATTATTCTAGTTTCTGGGATTATAGATTGCTTTTGTTTGTTCTTGATCTTCATAAACATGAAATCATACACCATGTCATCTGTTATTTGAACTTCTTCACTCATTGTGATTGAGGCAATGGATCTCCAAAGAAAAATTTCAGGTAAAGTCAGAATAAAATTTCTTACCACTTTTTCCAAATGAATTTACAGTGCTTGCAACAGTGAGAGAACACAGTATCAGGGCCATGAGGAAGACTCCAGACATGAGCCACTTTATTATTTTTTTTCAGCACTAACGGTTGAACACAGGGCCTCACACATGCTTTTTGCACTTTACCACTGAGCTGCTCACCAGCCTATTTTTTACTTTTATTTTGAGACAGAGTCTTGCTAAGTTACACTGTCTGTTTCTAACCTCCAGCCACCACCTCCCAAGTCCCTAGTATTACAGGCATATGCCATAGTTATTTCTATTAGTAATTTTTATCTGACACACAGAAAGAAATTGTTTTTAGGTGCTGTTGAGTTGGGTCCATTTCAGAGTGACCCTATGTATGACAGATGAAATACTTTCTGATACTGGCACTATGTCAGTGCTTCTCTGCTCTTCATAGGGTTTTTGATGGTTGATTATTTCAGGAGTGGGCTGTCAAGTCCTTCTTAGTAGGTACTAATTTACAATTAGATAGAAGCAAAAGGTTCTGGTGTACTAATGTGCAGTATAGTATTTAATGCATAGTTCAAAAAGCTAGAAGAAAGGATTATGAAAGTTTTCTTTGTAAAGAAATGATCAGTGTTTGAGGAGACAAATATGTTTAATCTATACTATACATTGCATAATAGTTAACTCAGATTAAACATATTTGTCTTCTCAAATATTGATCATCTCTTTATAATGAAAACTTACATAATCCTTCTAGTTTTTTGAATTATATAGTAAATACTATACTGCACAATAGTACACCAGAAATTTTTGCTCCTTTCTAATTATAAATTAGTACCTATCAATTTACCATCCCTCCCCCTATTTTCCCCAGCTTCTGGTAACCACCATTCTACTTTAATTTCTGTGAAATCAACTTTTTTAGATTCTTCATATGTGTAACATCATGTTGTGTTTGTCCTCTGTGTTAGTTTTTATATCTCACTTTTTATCTCTGATTTTATCCATTTGAGTCATGCCTCTTCTTAGTCTAAGGGTTTGTCTATTTTATCTTTTCAAAAAAAAAACAGCTCTTTCATTCATTGATCTTTGATGGTTTTTAGTCTCCATTTTACTTATTTCTGTCCTGGTCTCTATTATTTCCTTTCTTCTACTAATTTGGGTCTAGTTCTTTCTTATTTTTCTAGCTCTTTGAGATGAAATGATAGGCAGCACATGGGCTAAGGGTCCAGATGGAATAGAAATGGAAAAAAAGGAGTTTCCAGCTAGTGTTCTCCCTCTCCACTTCCACTCCTGGCAGCCATATGAGTTGCTCTGCTCTGTCACACTCTCCCCACTTTGATGAACTGAATCTCAGAAACGAAGAGCCAAAATATATCTTCCCTCCCTTAGGTTGTATTGCTCAGGTATTCTGTCACAGCAACAAAAGTATAAATAACACACTAAATTATTTTGAGGAAATGAGAATCTTCTATTTATCAGGGAATCAGAAAAAATATATAGGACACAATGTAGTCAAAAGTTATAAAAACATATGAGGTAAAATTGGAAAAACTATTTCCTACTTGATCAGTATAACTGATTCCTAAATGTTATTTATCAGCCTGATGTGAATATTTCTAAAGTTCTGTTTATACACAGAGGTAAATCCAGATTTGGTGGAACCTAAAACTGAAACAATTTGAGGCTAGTGGCTACCCACATTGCATATACACACTAGCAGATTTTCTCAAATAAAAATTGTTTTAAAATAGATAAGCTTTTAAAAATCAGAATAGAAATCATAATGGATTGCTGGAGCCTTAACAATTCAGATTCATTTCTTCTCAGGTCTCTTTAGACAATTTTCTAGAAAGGCTTATAGAGAAATATTTTCTGTGCAAACTAGTTCTCAGAACACACTATAATTCTGAACACTGTTACAAAACTAAGAACCCATGCAGGGCCCTGAGACATAAAATTCATGACTCTTGCAGAAAGTACGCCAGAGGGTATATAGAATGTGGGTAGCCAGTGTATACAGCTTAGCTGTACATAAAATACAATTCTTTTCATTTTATTTTTTCTCATATATACTTAAATTGTATTTAAGCTCCCAATTTTCTTGAAGCAGTAGAAACTTGTTCTCAGTCAACTAGGGCTTTACCCAGTTTCTTAGAGTTTTGATCAAATTTAATGGTAACTTAAAATTGCTATGGAGTTAGAACAGGTAATTCTTGGTAGCACTATTGAAGACTCAGCATGTCTAGTCCTGTTGTGTATCCATTCTTTTCTTGGCGTCTTTCTTTCTTCCCAGGGTTTGGCAACTCTCTCTGGAATCCTCTAATATGTAGAACCTTATCTGGAAGATTACCTCCAAAATATCTCAGACAGGCTGTTTACAACCAGCAGATGTACTTCATATGTCAACAGCAGACCAGTTCTGATTATATTTTGAATACCACTTGAAAGCTATGTAGATAAAAAAATTTTTAAATGAAAAAATACTGCTTTTTCCAATTATATTTTTCTTCCATTTTGTCAGTACTCAACACATGCTCTAAGCACTTTAGATCTTAGGTGCCTATTAAACACAGAAGATATTTGGCATTTGTTTTCTGCTTTTTTATCCCTCCCCCAAACCAATGAAATAAAGTATTTTTAATGGGTGCTAATGGGGAGAGAGAGGTAAGAGTGGCATACAGAAATGTCACCGATTATAAGGAGATATGACTGACTTAATAACTAATTTTCATGAAAGAATTATTCTGTTAAATAGCCAGTTGCCACGGCACACACCTGTAATCCCAGTGACTGGAGAGGCTGAGGCAGGAGGACCACGAGTTCCAGGACAGTGGCTACCTGTGCAACTTAGACTCTGTTTCAAAAAATAATAAATGGAGCTGGGCTCTGCGGTAGAGCACTTGCCTAATACGTGAAAGGCCCTGGATTCAGCCCCCCAGTACTGCAAAGAAAAGTATTATGTTAAATACAAGCAATTGATTTTTAAAATTTATATCACTTGATTACATATGTTAATCTGAGTAATAACTTGCTGACTTCTTTCTCTAGCTTACAAGCAAAGTGGAGTACTATGTGACATCAAATGGAGAATATTGAGATTCTACCAAGTCATTTTTGGCCTGCTACAGTTTATACATTGTATTACTCCTTATATGTTCATATATATGCATGTATGTACATTAACTGTAACGAAGAATGCTTTAGGTGATGGGAGTGCGGGGGATATGCAAACCAAGTCTCTGTCCTAATGAAGCTTAGATTTTATTGGGTAGAAAGGTAATAAAGAAATATACAAATAACATGTGAGACACAGGTAAATGCCACAGAATAAAAAGCAGATGAAGCATTATAATATGAAGAGAGTAGTCAGGAAAGGCATTTATCAAAAGCTCAAGAACTCCAAAGAAATAAAGAAGGTAAACTCATGTTAATATCTATAGGAAGTTTTCTGATGCATGGAAAAAATGGTGAGAAAATTAGAAGCACTTAAAAGAGGGAAAACAAGCAAGAGTGACAGGAGATGGGATAGGAGATAGAGCCAGGAACCATACTGTGTGGTTGTATAAAGTGTTACTGGCCTGGATAAGAGCTTTGGATCTTATTCTCAGAATAACTACTTTTGGGACTGACAGCTTAATTTCAAGACATACACACTACAGTAATAACCAGGACAAATCTGCATCCTAAATTTATGAAAAATAGAATGAAATATGAATAAAATGTACAATTTTATTTTTAGGATGAGCAGTTTACATATAGCACATGAATTTGGTCACAAGCATATTTTTACCTTATCATATCCTGCGTTCAATATCAAGCAAATAGGCAATTTCTCCTGCTTTTCATCACAGTGCCTGACAAGTAAGACACACCCAAAAATGTAAAAAAAGCTCTCTTAAAAACATATTTAAATCAGTGAAGTCAGTATTGATGTCAGACAAAAACGTTTGTGAAAGATCATTCAAGTGGAAATTATAAATTCAACTCTATAAGGGATTTCAAGATAAATACTGGTAACTTACTAGGATTAACAACCAGAATACTAGATAACATATTTACCTCACTACAGTGTGTCAAAAAAACAATGAGAACTATGTTACAAGTTACCCTCCGATTGGTCAACAGAGTTTACTTTTACATTACGTATGAGAAATATACCAGTCATGCTCTTGACTGTGTACTATGGGAATAATCAGAGATATGGAATTAGATATTAATCTTCACTCACTAAAAGAAAAATGGCCATAATTTAATTCAAAAACTAAGTCACAAACAATATATTGTACTTTTGCACAATAAAATAAATAGTATGACAGGGAACATTCAATAATATTCAATATTCTAACTAAAGAATAAAATAAAATCTTTTCTAACTGTTGCTTTTGTTTTCTATTCAGGTACAGCAAGCTATCACATCTGATTCTTCAAGAAGTTCATCTTTTCATTTGACAAGTCTAACATTTGCTTTTTCCAGTGTTATCATTGTCAATATTAATTTGAGAAATCTATTGGTTTACTTTACTTGGGATTTGAGGGACACTTTTTGGATTATTTTTGTCTATGTACATGTATTTCATTTTATTTTGAAACTCAGAAAGCTGGGTAAACAGTCATGAGAGTTTTTGTACCTGTTAATGCAAAATATATTATTAGTTCTGATTTCCCCTCTACATTCATTTATATATGTAACCAAAAGCATATCAAGGCTATAAATTTCTAAGCCTATTTCCTTCTTATTAATAAATATTTTTTCTTTCAATAGCTCATTTTTTTGAAGTGAAAAGATCTCACTTGTCATCAGTTTTATTTGATATGATTTAATGTTTTAATTTTTTCAGGTGCCTCAGCTTTATATTGAAGATGTGTAATGACATTCTCAGCAAGTAGTGTTTTATTTCTGTGAAGCAATTTGAATCATATCTTACCTTCCTCTTTCTGATCACCATTCATTTATGAAATCATCACTATATTTAAGTACTAGCAAGTACATAATTTAATGATAATCTGTAATTTAGTACTTATAATTTTACTTATTATAGAGGTGAAACTTACATACTTTACTGATGATTTTCATGTAATTGGTAGAACTACATATGACTTTAAGAACCACAAATGGAGCTTTTCTTTCTCTTAAATAATGCTAACTTGAAAATTCAACCTAAATATATTATTGTTGAATTTCCCTACACCCATATCATATGCTCTGTTATTAACACCTGGAATGGTAAAGTCAATAGACTAAAAGGTTAAAATATTTGGTTGCCATCACCTACGAGAAGTATACCTAGAAATAAGATACAACAATGAGGCAAATCAACTTAATTACTTCATTTCTTTCTCACACTTTCTCCTTTACTTCACAGAAATGACCAGGAAAGTATATGTAAAGTACCAGTTCTATAGATATCTGTACAATAAACAAATTTTTGGTCAGCTATAAACAGGCACTTTCACCAGAGAGTAGTCAAATAGACTGTTTGTGAGAGAAAGTTTTCTATATAATGTATAACTGGGTTTTTAGCAACTGCCTAAGTGACACTGAGAGGTAGGTAAGCATGAATTACAAAGGTTAAGAGCACAGCATTCAGAATCAGCCTTCTTTAGTTCAAATCCTGAATGTACCATTCACTAGTTGTTTCACTGCTGCCTGTTTCTCATCTATAAAATGGGAAGGATAATAATAACATTTACCTAATAGTTTTTTGTCACTATTAAATTAGCTACTAAGGCATGTGAAGCTGAAGGAATAGAAGAAAAAATTCAAGCCTCAAATGGCAATATATAAAGATTCTACAAGGAAAATATTAAATGATGCAGGATATATCAAAAGAGCATAGAAAGAATACACAGAGTCATTATACAAAAACAAACTGGTAGAGGACCAACCATTTCAAGAGACCGTATATGATGAGGAACCAGTAGTGTTGAAGGATAAAGTTAAGATACCTTGAAGGAATTGGCGGAAAAACAAGGCTCCAGGAATTGATGGAATACCAATAGAGATGTTTCAGTAAACAGATGCAGCACTGGAGGTGCTAACATATTTATGCCAAGAGATTTGGAAAACAACTATATGGCCAAATGACTGGAACAGATCAATATTTGTGCCTATTCCCAAGAAAGGGGATCCATCTGAATGTGGAAACTATTGAACAATATCATTAATATCACATGCAAGCAACATTTTACTAAAGATCATTCAAAAGTGACTGCAGCAGTATATAGACAGGGAACTGCCGGAAAATCAAGCCAGATTCAGAAGAGGGCGGGGAACCAGGGACATGATTGCAGATGTCAGAGAGATATTAACTGAAAGCAGAGAATATCAGAAAGATGTCTACCTATGTTTTATTGACTATGCAAAGGCATTTGACTATGTAGATCACAACAAATTATGGATAACACTGCGAAGATTGGGAAGACCAGAGCACCTAATTGTGCTCATGAGGAATCTATACATGACTCAGGAGGCAGGAATTCGAACAAAACAAGGAGACTCTGCTTGGTTTAAAGTCAAGAAAGGTGTGCCTCAGGGATGCATTCTTTACCATCTCTCTTCAATTTCTATGCTGAGCAAATAATCCAAGAAGCTGGACTTTATGAAGAAGAACACAGCATCAAGATTGGAGGAAGACTCATTAACAACCAGTGTTATTTAGATAACACAATGCTGCTTGCTGAAAGTGAAAAAGATTTGAAACATTTACTGGGGAAAATCAAACAACTAAGCCTTCAGTATGGATTGCAACTCAATATCAACAAAACAAAAATCCTTACAACTGGGTCAGTATGCAACTTCACAATAAATGGAGAAAAGATTGAGGTTGTCCACAATTTTGCTTTACTTGGTTCTACAATCAAAACCTGTGGAAGCAGCAGTCAAGAAATCAAGATGCATTGCTTTAGGAAAAACTGTGGCAAAAGAACTCTTTAAAGTATTGAAAAGTAAAGATGTCACATTGAAGACGAAGGTGTGCCTGACTCATGCCATGGTACTTTCAGTCACATCATGTGGTTCTGAAAGCTGGACAGTGAACAAGGGAGACAGGAGAATTGATGCTTTTGAATTATGGTTCTGGAGATGAATACTGAATATACAATGGACTACCAAAAGAACCAACAGATCTGTCCTAGAAGAAGTGCAACCAGAGTGCTCCTTGGAAACAAGGATGGTTAGACTGTGTCTTACCTATTTTGGCCAGGTCTGGAGGGACCAATCCCTGCAGAAAGACATTATGTTTGGGAGAGTGACAGGTCAATGAAAAAAAGGAAAACCCTCCACCAGATGGATTGACACAGTGTTTGCAAAAATGTCCTAAAACATGAATAAGATCATGTGCTTGGCACAGAATCAGGGAGTATTTCATTCTGCTGTACATAGGGTCACTATGAATTGTACCCAACTGAAATAGCAACTAACAACAACAGTATATATGAAGCACTGAGAAGGTCCTAGGTTCAACCTCTGAGTACTACAAAAAAAAAATAAAAACTGTTATCAAAGAGAATGAGTTAGAAATGTCTCTTCTTTCCTACATCAAATACATGCACATATTATCTCTCTCTCTCACACACACACAACTTAGAGTCGCCCACAGTTAGTGGTTTTTGAGTTTATTTCTTATGGTAGTTATGATCATAATTTTATAATCAGTTTTATTTGTCATTTAAAAAATGCATAGTTTCCATTGTTTTTCTCCAGGAAAGGGGAGGAACATATTGCAGTTACATTACTTTCCACCTGTCTTCACCTCATTCTTTTTAGTTCTTCTGGTGATTGGCTTTTAAAATTTAAACAATGTACTTGAACTTGCAATTTTTATTTTTATTTATTTATTTTTTTTTTTTTTTTGCGGTCCTGGGATGTTGGACCCAGGGCCTCGAGCTTGCATGCTCTGCAAGTATGGGTTTGAGACAGGGTCTCGCTAAATTATGCAGACTGCCTCTGGTCTC
>VMDO01043047.1:0-10151 GCA_007922755.1 Pedetes capensis
TCATGTTTGGAAGAGTGGCAGGTCAACGGAAAAGAGGAAAACCCTCCACCAGATGGATTAACACAGTGTCTGCAACAATGGGCTTAAACATAAATAAGATGGTTTGCCTGGCACAGAATCAGCAAGTGTTTCGATCTGCTGTACATAGGGTCGCTATGAGTCGGACTCAACTCGACGGCACCTAACAACAACAACAACACTGAAAGGTTAAAAGAAAAGCATTTTAGATTAGATCACAAAGAAAAATTGAATTCTGTGGTGTACACCCAAGAGTCATCTAATACTAACATAAAGACAAACATGTACACCAATGAAATAGAATACACAGCCCAAAAAGAAACCCAGGCATATGTGGTCAACTAGCCCTGGTAACAATGCCACAAATATACAATAGAGAAAGGAATTTCTCTTCAGCAGAGGAAACTGGGAAACATGGTATCTACATAAAAAAAACAAAAGTGAACTCCTATCTTATACCATACACAAAAGTCAACTAGAAATGGGTTAGTGATTTTAACGTAAAATTTAAAACTATAAAACTTCTAGAAGAAAATATAATCATAAAACCTCCTCACATTGGTCTTGGCAGTGACTTATTGATTGATTTTGAAATTTCATCAGAAGCACAGTCAGCAAACACAAAATTAGATGAATGGAACTACATCAAATCAAAAATTTCTGTACAGCAAAGGAAACACTCAGCAGAGCAAAAAGATAATCTACAGAATGAGAGAAAATGAAGCTGGACCAGCTGGCATACACCTAGCATTTAGAAGGCTAAAGCAAGAGGTTCCAGGGTTTGAGGCCAGCCTGGACTACATAGCAAGTTTGAGCTCAGCTTCAGTTACATAGTGAAACTCTCTCAAAGCATACAAACACAGAGAGAGATAGAGAGAGGAACACCTGCAATCTGTAATATTTCATAAAGTTGTATTGTCCAAAATATGTAAGGAACTCATACAACTCAATAGGAAGAAATCAAACTAATTTAAAAATGAACAAAGGACTTGAATAGCTATTTCTCCAAAGACAACACACAAATGGTCAATGGTTACCTGGAGAAATTAAAAAAAAAAAAACCACCATCCTCAGCATCACTAATCATCAGGGAAATGCAAATCAAAACCAGTGAGAAGGCAGGGGAGGTAGCTCAGTGGTAGAGGGCTTACTAAGCATGCACAAGGTCCTGGGTTTGATCCCCAGCACTGCATGATGAAAAGACAGTGAGGTAGTTATCACCTATACCTGTTAGGATGACTATTAGATTTTTAAGATAAATGTTGGTGAGGACATGGAGAAATTAGAACCCTTGCACGCTGTTTGTAGGAACATAAAACTGCTGCTGCTACGGCAAACAATACTGAAGTTTCTCAAAACACTAAAAATAGAACAACTACATGATCCCATTCTTGGAATATAGCCAAAAGGATTTAAATTTGGTTCTCAAAGAGATATCTACACTGCCATGTTCATTCCAATATTATTCATAATAGCCAGAATACAGAAACAACACAAATATCCATCAACAGATAAATGAATAAAGAAAACTTGATATATACATACAATAGGATGTTACTCAGCCTTTAAAAGAAGGAAATCCTGCCATTTGTCACAACATAGATAAAACCAGAGGACACTATGCTAACTGAAACAATCAAGTCACAGAAGTATAAATATTGTACAATTTCATTTATATGAGATATCTAAAATAATCAAACTCATAGGAGCAGAAAGTAGAAGGGTAGATTCCAGGAGTTAGAGGAAGGGGAAAAGGGGGAGTTACTGTTTTCCAGGTATAAAGATTCAGTTATGCAAGATAAATAAGTTCTAGAGATCTACTATACAACATAGTGCCTAGAGTTAACAATACTATATTGTGCACTTAAAATTTTATTAAGAGGGTAGATCTCATTTTAAGTGGCTTTATAACAACAATAACAATAACAAAAAGGCACAGTGAAACTTTTAGAGGTCTTTTTGAAATTTCACAGCCTCTTCAGATGGCAAGAGACACTAAAATCTAAGAGATTCAATATCAAAAAAGTGAGCTTTAGAGAAAAAGCAGAGTATGATGATATAATATTTCACTAAAAGCTGAGAAAAAGGAAAAGTTCAGATTGTTCCTTTGTGAGAAGGCCTTCTTTAAGAAATTAAAGGTGTGCTCACAGATGTTCTCAATCAACCAGAAGGCAGCCAGGAAGTTTAAGAGTGTGGTCCCTCAGCCATCTCAGTGGGAGGCCAAAACAGAAAAAGGTTTAATCTGGAAAAGATCTGCCAATATGGCTTTTGTCTAATAGGGTGAACCTTAGGGAAATCCAGAGAGCCCCACAAAGTTCTTGAGAAAATAATACCAACTTAGACAAAAAGGGACAGAAAGAGTACAAAATGAAAGGAGACTGTCAGACCTCCAAAATTCTCCTGGCAGTAAGCTGGCTGATAAAACTACTCAGCTGTACATACGTGCTACCTATCATGAAAAAAGAAGGATGGCCCAGAGGGCAAAACCAAGAGCTCGAAAGACAGAGTCAAGGGCTTCAGGGATTTATTCACTTTTCTGAAGGTTTGAAATGTTTCAAAATGAAATGTTGGGAAGAAAAAGAGAAATAGAGAGGGCTTAAGAATCAGCAATCAAATGCAACAAGCTTGATCATAGTTTTTAAAAATACTGTAAAAGACACTTATTAGGCAATCAGGAAAAATTGAATGCAGATAGTATTAGATGAAATTAAATAATCATTTTTAATTAGGTTGCTGTTGTTAGGTGTTGTCGAGTCGGTATCCAGCTCATAGTGAGCCTGCTTACAACAGGCAAAACACTATTGTCAGTGCTTCTCTGCTGTTCATAGGGTTTTCAATAGCGGATTGATTTTTGGGAGTCGGTTGCCTGATCTGTCTCCCAAACCTACAGCACCTGGTGTTCCCAGGCGGTCTCCCATCAAGTACTAACCAGGCCCAACCCTTCTTAGCTGCTGAGATCTGACAGGATCGGATGCCTCAGGGCTACAGCTGCAGGCTTTTAATTAGGTAGAATGTACTAATTGTATATGGTTACATATTAGAAAACATGTATACATTACACATTGAATATATTACACATGAGATACTAATAAAGCAAAAGTTATCAAATTTTAATTTTTTTATTATCCTGGGCAAAGGGATATGTGAATTCTATGTACTATTCTTGTAACATTTCTGTAAGACTGAAAATGTTGTTGTTGTTAGGTGCTGTCAAGTTGAGTCCAACTCATAGAGACCCTATGTACAGCAGATCAAAACACTTCCCGATTCTGTGCCAGGCACACAATCTTATTTATGTTTAAGCCCATTGTTTCATACACTGTATGAAACATCTGGTGGAGGGTTTTCCTTTTTTTCACTGACCTGCCATTCTCCTAAACATGATGTCTTCCTCCAGGGATTGGTCTCTCCTGACTACATGTCCGAAATATGTAAGATGCAGTCTAGCCATCCTTGCTTCCAAGGAGCACTCTGCATTTTCTTCTAGGACAGATCTGTTGGTTCTTTTGGCAGTCCATGGTATATTCAATAGATGTCTCCAGCACCATAATTCATAAGCATCAATTCTTTTCCTGTCTCCTTTGTTCAATGTCCAGCTTTCACAACCATATGATGCAACTGAAAATATCATGACATGAGTCAGGTGTACCTTTGTCTTCAAAATAGCTCTCAATAAAATGTTGAAAATAAATATATACAGAGTTTTATAATTATAAACTTAGAAAGAAGGTAGTTTTCAAAACACATGTATTCTTTATATTATGTTGAAAACTAAAATTACATTATATTAAAATTTTTATCTTAAGATTAAAATGACATTAACATTTTCATTTTAAATTATAAGAACATAAATACCATACTTGTAAAAATATTGTGAGAGTAAATGGAACAAGAATGTCAAAATGTTGATAATTGATGAGGCTATGTGATGGGTACACAGAGTTCATTACATAATTCTTTGCTTTTGTGCACTTGAGCTTTTCCATTATAAAATATTAAAATTAAAATTAACAAATGAATTATAGCCCAGAAGGCAAGCAGTAGAATATAATGCAACATGCATGTCATCTAGAAATCAGAAGAATAGCATCTCCCTCAAATATTCTCTGCAACCTGGTGTTATTGTCCCCATGTTAAAGAGAGCAGACTGAGAACTTAAGATCACAAGCCTTGCCATGATGGCTTGTACCCTCAGTGGCTCTGTCAGCTGCCACCAGCTTGGATCACTACCATCCTAAATTATTCAATGGCCAAGTGAAAGGGGTAAGACAGCATGTCACTAAAGCAGTTTCAGATGATTGGTCCTGCCATAGAGGTCCCCTGTGATCCAGAGGAGCATAGAGGCCTATCAACCACTCCACAATGCACATATATTTCAGGTCAACATATTGTGCGTGGTAAGTACATATTTTACATATCAATTTAAAATAAATAAGTTTGAAGAAATTTTGAAAAAAATTAAAATAAGAATAAGAAAAAACTGAAGTTTTTAAAGCATAATGAATTATGCAACCTAAAATGAATGATGCATTCTTGCAACCCGTATTGACATGTTCTTGCAACCCATAGTGATGAACTCTTAAGCTCCCATCTATATCTTCCCTTTCCCAGGCAGCTCTAACATCTGTTTCATCAAGACAGCCAGAGGTGGCTTGTTCATGGCCACTTCCCACAGGAGCAGTTGTGGCTTCCACCTCATCCTTAGGGGAGTTAAACAGAAGAGGTGGCTGAATTTCTAGTTTGTCTGAGCTCTGAGATACTGAACCAAAATTAAACATAAACACAAGTCTCTGGCCCCTACTTCCTGAAATGTACGGAATACATTCCTTCCTACAAGTACCAAATCACAGAGATCGTGTATGGCCTACCAAAGGCATCCAAAGAGTTTCAATATATGCATGATCACACCTGGACCTCCCCTCTCCTATCCCTGCAGCATGCTGGCATCTCCACAAGGACAGGCACAGACATGTTTGGGGGTAGTGTTTGTATTTTTTAAACCCTCATGATAATTCTAAAATTTTCCACACATTAAAGTAGACTGAAAGGCTCTTAGATCAAGTTCAGATAATAAACTAGGGGATAACCTCCTGGGATAATCTGTGAAATTCCTGATGGAATGTTCTAAAACCTCATCTACAATGGATTTGGTAATGTCTCCAATGGCCTGTGGAGATCAGGCTGTGCCCTGATCTAAGTTACTCCAGATTGTATAAATTAATACCTTTCAGGCTAGCTAGGAGCGGTGGTGCACACCTGTAATCCCAGTGATTCGGAAGGTGGAGGCAGGAGGATCGCAAGTTCGAACCAGAGGCAGTCTGTGTAATTTGACAAGACCCTGTCTCAAAAAAGTAAAAAAATGGGCCAGGGGTGCAGCTCAGTGGTCCAGCACTTGCAAAGCATGCAAGCACAAGGCCCTGGATTCAACCCCCAGTACCACAAAATAAAGAAAGAAAGAAACAAACAAACAAACAATAACTTTCTGGCCATGCTTTCCTTTCAGTGATCCCATCTTACAAAGCAACAATTTCTTCCATTTTGAGTTCAAATGCTGAGGTAGGAAGACTCTCACCATCTGTCCAGCATAATCCATAAGGCACAGGCTGATAATAACTTATTCATGTGAATATTGCCACATGTGAACTTATTGGCATCGCATAGTGTCAAGGAGTGTTTCATTCTGTCATACATACGGTCACTATGAGTCAGACTCAACTCAATGGCAGCTAAGAACAATAACATGAACTTATTGAATCAAGACAGGAACACATGGGTATGTCAAAAATATATCAGAAGAAGCAGGCCATGAACTTATCGAATACACAAACTAATGAATGATGTAACCCCCTCACTGTACCATATAAAAAGAGAGACACTTCACGCTGTGAATACAGCCCCACCCCCCATCCAGGATCGGTCATCAGACCACCTGGCATGTGCATCTTGGATCAACAGGTATCACACAACAGGTATCAGACTCCATCCCTGAGGCTTCAGCTGAGACCCATCTCCCTGCTTGACACAGCTCATTCAAATTGCTGTCCATCCAAACCTGGCCCTGTGTCTCATTTTGAACCTGCCCTGCATCTGGCCTTGAACCACCCCTGCAGGCCTCCAAGCAGCTGGCCTTGAGAGCAGCTCTGTGACTGGATTGGTATTATCTTATCTAACCACCTGCAATGACTCTGGACTTCTATACCAGCTCCCTGTTCTTGCCTTCAGTGAGCCCTTTTTGAACCCTGTACCCTCTTTAACCCTTTAGTTGCCACTCTGCAACGTATCTACATATATATAATTGTGTGAAGTGTAATGTATGACCTGAGAATTAATACTAGTAATTAAGATTGGAGTCAAATTTGTGACTGCTGATGGCCATTGACTATCAAGTGAAATTGGGAATACTTGGCAAATTAATGGCAATGAAACTGAAGCAGCTCATGAATTTATTCTTATTCAATAAATTCTGGCATTGTAGAAAGACACAAATGTATGTGTCTATGTTTCTGACATAGCACATTCATACCACCACCTCAGAACCAGCATCAGAATGTCTACATAAGAATCATTCAGAGATTACCAAAATATAAATTAATAGGCCCACCCAGAGATTCTGAGTGAGTAGTACAACCCAGGAACTTAGATTTTAACAAGCTTCCCAGGGCTCAGTGGTAGAGCATGTGCTTAGCATGCCTGATAGCCCATGTTCAATCTCCAGCACCAAAAAGAAAGGAAGGAAGGAAGGAAGGAAGAAAGGAAGGAAGGAAGGAAGGGGAAGGGAGGGAGGAAGGAAGGGAGGAAGGAAGGAAGGAAGGAAAGAAGGAAGGAAGAGGAAAAGAAAAGGAAAGAAAAGAAAAAGAAAGAAAAGAAAAAAGAAAACCAAGTTTCCCTGGTGATTCTGCTGTAAAGTCAGGCTTGGGAACTATCAGTGTATGGTACTTAAAATGCCATTTTGAAGTCCTTTATGCATTCACCTACTCATTCATTCATTTAACAAATATTTATTGTACACTTACTATGTGCCAAGCACTAGAGATTAAACAATAAGACTCAGTGCCCAACAGTAAGGGACTCATGGAATTAGTAAAAAATGAAACTAAATAATCACTGCCCTGGTTCTTTTAAATGAGCTAAAGAATAAAAGAGCTAGGTTTAGCTCAGTTGGTAGAGTGTCATCCTGTACTTTCGGAGCACCAAGATTTGATCCCCAGTACTGCAAAAGTGGGAGAAGGATGTGGCAGTCCATTCTCGAAACAATCTCAAAAACAATCAGCCATTGAAAACCCTCTGACAGTCGGTATGAGTCAGATCTGACTGGAGGGCACCCAACAACAACAACAAAGAATGAAAACTGTCAAATGCTGTCCACTAAGGTGGTGAGGCCTTTGGGTGATCATCCTTAGCCCTCCAAATCCCCTCATTGGACGCAAAGAAGAAATGAGGTCCAGAAAAATTAGGTTAATTACTTTCATCACACAAAGGGGTTTTTTTCAAATACATATTACATCTTTTCTCAGTCCCATTTGAAACTTTTTAACAGGCTTAACTGTCCCCCTGTGCAGTGTCCTGCCTGCCTACCTTTCTTTAAGATTCTAAGACAAGCTAAAATCTATTAGTATCTCTACTGTTTTAGATGGCATCAAGATGTCACAGTTTCTCTCACACTGGAAAGAGTCTGAGGGACACCTAGTGGTTGATCTGCAGAATCGCATCTTTCTTTTATAGTATAGTAAATTAAATTTTATTAGCCCATTGACTAATTCCATTAGATCAGTGACCTTAACTTGTTGTTTTCATGAGTGTCCTCCAAAGGTCCATGTGTTAAAAGTTTGGTCAACATGGTGGCACTAGCAGAAGCTGATGTGGCCTTTAGGAGCTATGGCCTAGTGAGCAGTCCTTAGGTCATTGGGCGTGTGCACTCTTAAATCACTGGGAGATCCTAGTGTATTCCACTTTGCACTTTCTCTTTGTTTCCTGCTTCACAAAGTGAGTGGGTCGCTCCACTATGTACTTCTGTCATAGTATGCTGCTCTCACCAGAGGCCCACAGCAATGGGGCCACTTGATCTTAGACTAGAATCTCCATAACCATGACTCAGAATAAACATTTTCTCTTTATAAGTTAATCACCTGAGTATTTCATTATAGTAATGGGAAGATGACTAACACACAGTGCTTTTAGATCCAATGTTCCCTTCTTATCAATCACCTTCCTCTTCTGTATAAAAATTAAATTCACACAAAATACAATATATACATATAATTGCAAAATTCCAATATAGTGTCCTAAGCATAATGGAGAAATGGAGGGGAGCCAAGCACCACAGCACATGCCTATATTCCCAGAGACTTAGGAGGCTGAGATAGGAGGATCACGAGTTCGAAGCCAGAGGCCCACTGTGCAACTTAGCAATACTCTGCCTCAAACTTTTCAAAAATTTGAAAGCAGTACAGGAGTACAAGTCAGCAGTGGAGCACTTGCCTAGCAAGCACAAGACCCTGGGTTCAATCCTAAGTACTGAAAAAAATAGAGGGAAATCAATTTCTGGTTAAATTAATGTATATTTCAAATGTTAGTACTTGGCCATGACCACATTGGAATGATGACAATGCAGCCAGTTAGTTTCACTTATAATATGTATAAGTTTCACTTATAATATGTATATGTGGAACTACTGCACATGCCCTAGCAAATGCAGACAGATAAAAGTATGTGGAATTGATGACTACAGTACTGCAGGAGGCACTGCCATTAAGGATGTCATTTCCTCAAGTGGTGAATAACTTTTGCTAAAGTTAAGAACAAAACAAAGTATAATCCTTCCATCATTTTGCGCAGTAGTTACATTCCTAGAAAATTACTAAAATAATTTGTAACAGATGGAAAGCAGAGCTAGAATCTTGGTTCTGATCATTATAAACAATTTTTTTCACTCTAAGAATGTCTAGGAATATAGAGATGTACTTTTCCCTATTCTTCCTACTAAATACAAGTAGAAACCCTGAACTTATGATAAAAAGACTTAAGGAGACTCTACAAGGTAGAAAGAAGAAAGCATACTGTTAAGGCCCCTGGACCCAAAGAACAACATGGCAATGAGGTCTCTGGGTTTTCTTTGTGTCTCCTATATCCCAGAGTGGGTGCTGGAGATGATGGCAACATGGATATAAGAATAGGGACAGATAATAAAATTCAGTAAGAGCTTGTTCTCTCTATGCAAAGGATCCAGAAAGGGGCATCCTAGCAAACCAGAAAACATTAAGAACATAACTACCTTACTGTGGTCAAACATTACAAAAAAACTATGACCCCTCCCCAATCCAGACGAGCAAAGGCCAGGTGGAGAGCTTGGACTCCCACCAGTGCCATGATGTAAGGAACTTCCCCAAGCCCCTCATGGGCGGGGAGTCAGAGAAACCCACACAAAAACAGATCTCAGTCAAATGTCTGAAAACTAGACCCAAAGGGAAAATCTTGAAAACAGCAAGAGACAAATGGCACCTTAGTTACAGGGGGAAAACAAGACTCATAGTGAATTTCTTATCATAAGCCATGGAAGTTACAGCAAAGTGGTATGACATTTTTCAGGTGCCAACTGAAAAGAACTGTCAACCCAGAATGCTAAATGCAGCAAAAATCAAAACACTCTTGTTGTTGTTAGGTGCCGTCAAGTCAAGTCCGACTCATAGCGACCCTATGTACAGCAGATCGAAACACTTGCGATTCTGTGCCAGGCAAACAATCTTATTTATGTTTAAGCCCATTGTTGCAGACACTGTGTTAATCCATCTGGTGGAGGGTTTTCCTCTTTTCCGTTGACCTGCCACTCTTCCAAACATGATGTCCTTCTCCAGGGACTGATCTCTCCTGACTACATGTCCGAAATATGTAAGACGCAGTTTGGCCATTTTTGCTTCCAAGGAGCACTCTGGTTGTACTTCTAGGACAGATCTGTTGGTTCTTTTGGCAGTCCATGGTATATTCAATAGACGTCTCCAGCACCACAATTCAAAAGCATCAATTCTTTTTCTGTCTCTCTTGTTCAATGTCCAGCTTTCACAACCATATGATGCGACTGAAAATACCATGGCATGAGTCAGACGCACCTTCATCTTCAATGTGACATCTTTGCTTTT
>VMDO01043048.1:0-10142 GCA_007922755.1 Pedetes capensis
GATGACATTCAAGAAGTCCTCTGAGGACAACTGGATGACAAAGAGCTGAGTCTGCTCACCTACAGCCAGCATAGCTTGCCAACACTGCGTGGGCTGCTTTGGAAACAGCACACTTGTCCCCAGCCAAATCTGCATCCCTTTCACAGCTTGACTGTGACCTTATGGGGACCCCAAGCCACAGCCACCTAGCACAGCTGTTCTTGAATGCATGACCCTAAGAAACTGTGACATCACAAGTATCTACCAGTGCTTCAAGCCAAGAAATTTCAGGGTAATTCTTAATAGAGCAGTAAATAATGAATACTCTGTTTCCAGAATTTAGGGTGAAGCTGCCATGCCCAGATTTATTCTCAGCCATCCATCGCAATATGTCAATTAAAGAGATGGGATGAAAAGCAGACAAAGGAGATTTAATCAATGTACACTTTGGGAAAGAGAAACCAGTCATCCCAAATTCATCTTCAGGAACTTATATGAGCTTCAGGTTTAAGTAGAGGAAAACTTGGGGGCCAGAGCAGGAGCTGTGCCTCCTTAAGCAGTCATCAGCTCTGGTATTGCAGGGGGTCTTCAGGAAACAGCTGTGATCACTGGAGGGAGTTATTTGTGGTCCTTTGTCATATCAAGCTGCGGGTTCAGGACAAGGGCTGAAGACCCTCAGATACCTCTTGGGGGTCTACGAGGCTTGTCAGTAAAGGCAGGTGATAAGTGCCCCTCACAAGACTAAAGAAGATTCCAGCTGCTGGGAGTAATGTGAGAACCAGGCAGAAACCCCAGCCCCAAGGAAATGGGACACTGAGCTATAAACAAAGACGGGAGCCCAGAGATGGAAGCTGGGATAAAGCAGAAGGAGCGACACATCTGACTGCATTCTGGAGACCAAGATATGAGCTCAGAGGACACATGTTTATTTCCCCTGAATTACAGACCCATTGCTACAGATCTTAGGCCAGAACTGAACCCAGAACTTGGGTTAGTAATGAGCTAAGCCTCCCGCGGGGGTTACAACCTAGTAGAAATACTGGCTCTCTGGTCTGGCTTGGGGGACCCTGAGTTCTCAAGAGCTAAACTGTACCAACGGAGTTGTCTGGACCTGCTACAGACACCAAGAACAAGCAAATATCAAACACATCACACGATGAAGGATCCACAATCTTAGAAAAAGGCAGAAGATGAATTAAAATCAGAGCTGGGGAGGAATGCAGAGCTGAGACAAGATGAGTAGCACTAGCTCAAAGGAGGCTGGAGAGGGAAGAACTTGAGTCAGGCAGGCCACCAGGGGCAGGCCCTGGAGAGAGGAGCAGGACAGGCCACATTCTATGCTCAAGCGTGGTCAGTGGTTGGGAAACTTTGATGTGCATCAGTATTTCCTGGGGGGCCTTGTAAAACAGATTCCTGGGCCCCACTCCCAGAGTTTCTGATTCAATAGGTCTAGTGGGGACTCAGCCTGGTCATTAGTGTTTCTAACCAGTTCCCAGGTGATGCCAGGGCTATGGATCCACTTTGAGAAGCATGGAGCTCGCTGGGGACAGGGCTCAGGCAGAGAGGCCAGGATTATGCAGGGGCATGGGACCAAGTCCATCCCTGCAGGAAGATTGGGCACAACAGCTATCTTTGTTGTTGTTGTTTTAGTACTGGGGTGTTGAACCCAGGGCCTTATGCATGGTAGGCAAGTGCTGCACCACCGAGCTGCACTTCTAGACTCTCTTTTAATTCTTTTTATTTATTTTAAGACAGAGGCTCACTAACTCACCCTCCTCCTGCCTCGGCCTCCAGGGGTGACCACCATGCCAGGCTGAGCAGGTTTCTTTCAGCAGAGAAAACTTTGTGGCCTCTGAATCTAATTAGGCATCTGCCTGTCCCATCTTGACAACCTGCTTCACCTTTTTAGGTCCCACTCTTTGCCATCTGCTACTCCTTATGCCACTGAAAATGACGTCACAGTAAAATAAGAATTCCTATCCTTTATAGGACCATTACTATGTGCCATGCACTCTATTAAAATAATATCAACTCTATCTGGCATCAAACTCAGTAAGGGGAAAACAATTACTACTGCTAATACACACATAAAAGAACCCAGAGCTCAGAGGAGTTCGTTAACTGGCCTTAAATCATCTCAGGGAACTGGAATAAAGCTGTAAAGTCTTCTTAATTGTATTACAATGAAAGAGCCTCAGTCCTTTCAAAGCAAGAAAACTCAATTTGCCCCAGAGTAAAACCAAATCCATCAAATACTATATAATGAGTTTTAGTTGTCATTTCTTTTCAAAGAAAGATGACACAGAGATGTACCTTGCGTAATGAAAGTTTGGGTCCAATTCATTTTCTTTTAAAGTACAATATAACCAAGAATCCTTTGATTTTTTTTTCTCTAAGGACATTTGTGATAGGGCAACCTTCAAAAAGCATCAAACATAAGTCAGGAGAAATCTCCATGTGGATCAAGTCCATCCCATCACATGTACAAATGACCCATTTGTGCCTTTTTTATTTGTAACTCTGACCCAAGGAATAAAGCCTGCCTATCTGTGTTGGACTGGGGTTTCACTCAGTTGATAGAGTGCTACTCTCTCCTCTCTGAAGCCCTGAATTCAATCCCGAGCACTGCAAAAATGGGAAAAGGACACAGCAATCCCTCCCAAAGCAATCCCCAAACAATCAGCCATTGAAAATCCTATGAACAGCAGAGAAGCGCTGACATAGTGCCGGACATGGCACAGGGCCGGGCAATGTTTCGTTCCGTTATACATAGTGTCACTATGAGTCAGACCAGACTCGATGGCCCCTAACATCAACATCTCTGTTAAATGCAGGGTCAATTACAATTCACTTGGAAACAACAGATATAGCTTACATATTATTTGTATAAATTTTGATAATCCATATGCTAAACACCATGCCACACTTAAAGTTGATGTACTTTAGAGAAGTTTTAGAATACTTGATGTCATGAATGTTGTTAATTGCCATTGAGTCAACTGATAACAACTGTATGTACAACAGAATGAAATAGTCCTCGACATTATGCAACGCCTAGCACTGTGTCAGTACTTCTCTGCTATTCATAGAGTTTTTAATGGCTGATTGTTTCAGGAGTGGGCTGCTGAGTCCTTCTCCCAAGCCTACAGCACCTGGTGTTCCCAGGTGGTCTCCCATCCAAGTATTAATCGTGCCCAACCCTGCTTAGCTTCCGATATCTGATAAGATCAGGCTCCAGGGTGGTATGGCTGAAGGCAATATCACGAATAGGATATGTTATTAAATGGGAAAAAAAAGCCAGCTTATAACTACATTAAAAATTAGGTTTTAGGCTGATATCTTCATTTAGGTTCCCAGAGATGGAGTCCCTGAGTCAAGAATTCAAGTGCAATAAAAGAAAGAAAAGAATATATAAAAATAATGTATGTGGGAGGTGACCACGGGACATACTGGGTGGGGAGAAGAGAAATGGAACATGAAGCAAAAGGTAGCTAATAAAGCTTGCATTATCATGCAAGTTATTACCATGGGAGAATAAGCTTAATTCCACTGGGGAATTCTGGAGCCAGTTGAGAAGGCAGAGCAGTTCAAGGCCATCTGACAGAAGAATAAAGACTTGGGTTCATTTAAACAGCAGTTTCTGCCAGTCATTGCTCAGGGGCTGCTTCCCTAGGCTTTAACTCTTGGGCACGTCCACTTTACAATGAGCAGAATAGGCTCTGCTTGCCAGAAAAATCTCTGGGAAAAGAGACGCAAAGCTGGCATTTGAAATCAGGCCAGAAGGAACTATTGTGATACGGGCTGGGGGGAAAATCGGCAGAGTAGCCACAGAGTCTGCTATGCCTGGGGACCCCAGGCCCTAGCACTTGAGGCTGAAGCCCGCATGCTACTGTGTTTTCAAAGAGGGCAACTCCAGGGAGCAGGAACGAAGTGGAAGAAAGTGAGGGAAACAGAGCTAGTCAAGGCAGCTCCAACCGGCCATCACCTGGGCACAGTGCATTAATGATACTGTATTTTACTTGATTGCCTTGGGAGTGGACTGCCACATCCTTCTCCCATTTTTGTAGTGCTGGGGATCGAATCAAAACAATCAGCCATCAACAACCCTATGAGGCTCGTTATGAGTCCTATCCCACTCAGCAGCACCTAACAACAAAAACAATTTTACTTGATGGGCAACCAGGTTGTTTCTTCAATGAAAGATTGACTCCTAAGAGATAGGATTACTTGCTCTCTAAAAGCTGTCTCTCAAGTAAATGTGTGAACCACTGCATCCTAGGAGACTCTGTCCCAAGGAACGTACCCTCAACGTCTGTCTCATCGGGGAAGGTTTTCCCGAGGGCACAGGAACTCCTCAACACTT
Source organism: Pedetes capensis (assembly GCA_007922755.1). Taxonomy (NCBI): domain Eukaryota; kingdom Metazoa; phylum Chordata; class Mammalia; order Rodentia; family Pedetidae; genus Pedetes; species Pedetes capensis. The sequence goes on from VMDO01043048.1 coordinate 4,343, forward strand.
CCAGCCTCTGCCCAGGGGGCATCACGTGGGTCTCACAGTCTTCACATCTAAAGGCAAGAAGGCAGCCCAGAGGGAGAGACCAAGGTCACCCAGCATGGACAGGAGGTAAGGGACCACCAGTCTTTGTTTGTGTGAAGTTAGTAGAGCACATAAAGATTGGGTTACCCCATTAGCAGCTAGGGTAGGACTGGTAGCCAAAGCCCTTAGAAAAAATCAAGGTCAGCCAGGCATGGTGGCACAGCACACCCGTAATCCCAGCATTCAGGAGGCTGAGGCACGAGGATCGATCAAGAGTTCCTGGCTACCCTGGGATACATAGTAAAACCTGATCTCAAAACCTTCCTTAAAAAAACAAAAATAAATAAATAAATAAATAAATAAAAGAAAAGTCACAGCCCGAAAGATTTAGGGTGCTGCCTTAGACATACCTGACACATATTTCTTGCAATTTTTGTTTAATAAATGTTTACACATACACAAAACACACATTCACACATAGATATACAATTATATTTTTAAAAGCCAATGATTTTTAAATAAAAAGGTGGCAATGATTCAGTCAAATTTTGTTTATGTTTGAAGTTTTATATAATAATGATATTTTGAATTTATAATGGGAAACCACCACCTGGACAGTTTTAGGAAGGGAGACAGAGAAGTAGATATTTTTCCTAAATAAAAAAAAATTGGTAAAACAAAATGAAATAATGGTAACTATTTTATTTGATAGGCAACAAGGTTGTTTCTTCAACAAAAGACTGACCCTTAAGAGATTGTTTTGAACAGCAACAGTAAGTCATCTAACTCCTGCCTTATAATAAAATCAGTTTCTAAATAACTTAAAAGCATGCTTTGTTTATATATCATCTGCTTATTTATTCCATTAGCTGATAACTGTTATTCACCCCTTCCTGAGCTACTGTGAGTCACTGAGAATAACAAGAAGAATCAGAAAGAAATGCCACTGTCAAGCCAGGCACAGTGGTACATGCCTATAATCCCAGGTACTTGGAAGGCTGAGGTAGGATCACTTGAGCCCCAGCCTAGTTCACATAGGGAGACCCCCATCTCAAATAAGAAAGAAAGAAAGAAGAAAGAAAGAAAGAAAGAAAGAAAGAAAGAAAGAAAGAGACAGAGAGAGAGAGAGAAAGAGAGAGAGAGAGAGAGGAAGAGAGGAAGGAAGGAAGGAAGGAAGGAAGGAAGGAGAAAAGAAAAAAGAAGGATGGAAGGAAGGAAGGATGGAAGGAAGAAAGAAAGAAAGAAAGAAAGAAAGAAAGAAAGAAAGAGCAAGAAAGAAAAAGGAAGCATTAAGTAGCATGGGCTATGGTAGGAAAAATTGTTTTTAGGTACCATTGAGTCGGTGGCCAACTCATAGCAATCCTACATGCAATAGGTTAAACATTATTGTCAGCGCTTCTCCACTATTCATAGGCTTTTCCATGTCTGATTGTTTTTTGGGGAGTGTGTGGCCAGGTCCTTCTCCCAAGCCCACAGCACCTGGGGTTCCTAGACAGTCTCCCATCCAAGTACTAACCAGGCCTGACCCTGCTTAGCTTCCAAGATCTGACGGGATCAGACACCACAGTGCTACTACTGCAGGCAGGAAAAGTTAGTATTCTCAAAGTGACCAAATGCTTTCTTAACTTTCCCAGCCTCCACTGTAGTTAAATCTGGGGCCATATGCCTCACTATATCCAGTGAACTGTGAGCAGAAGTGATTATGCATCAACCTTGGGCTGAGGCAGCTATGAACTATGATTCCCCCAACTCTCTCTACCCACTGGAGCAATCATCTTAGACGATCCATTTGCTAAATGACATAGCTGTAAAAGAGATAAGAACCACCAGACCTGCGTCAGACCTCAAATGAATACAACATAAATATTTGCTGTGTTAAGCTACTGAGAGTTCTGTATTGTTGACAAAACATAACCAAATAGCCTGAGATGCTCAGATGTATAAAAATTGCAGTACATCATTTGGCAACTGATAAAAGGGACATCATTTCTATGTGCTACGGAAAAAAAGAAAAAGTAAATTAATAAAGCAAGAGTTGCCATATACATTTTGTTATTATCATTATGTTTAACTGACAAATAAAATTTTATACATATTTAAAGTATACAATATGTTTCAAAATATGTACACATTATGGAATGACTAAATCAAGTTAGCCTGCAGCCGTACCACTGTGGTGTCAGATCCTATCAGATCTCTGAAGTTAGGCAGAGTCAGGCCTGGTTAGTACTTGGATGGGAGACCATCTGGGAACACCAGGTGCTGTAGGCTTGGGAGAAGGACCCAACAACCCACTCCCAAAACACAATCAGCCATTGAAAACCCTATGAATAGCAGAGAATCACTAACAATAGTGTTTCACCATAGGCTGGCTGTAAGTTGGACACTGACTCAATGGTACCTAACAACAACAAATCAAGTTAATTAACAATGATCTCATATACCATTTTTTTTTCTGCTGAGGACCCTCAAAATCTTCTTTCATGGCAATTTTCAAGTATATAATTACATTGTGATTAGTTACAGATGCCATGATGTATGACAGATGGCTTGAATTTACTCCTCTTGTCTAACTGAAATTTTATAACCTTTGACCCACATCTCCATATGCTCCTCCCACTCTATTCCTGGCTTTTAACCATGTACTCTTCAACACTGGGTCATAAAATTCCAGTGCAGGACCAGCTTCCATATGTTACACTTAATGCAGACACTTCTCTCGCTCTGGGATCCACTAAAAACCAACAGCATTGTATGTTATTGTTACCTGGTGGGTATATCAGAGGATCATGTCCAAATATGTTGATACTAAAATCTAAAATGTCCCACCAAGTGATGTGCCTCATTCTGGGTTGTGAGGGGCTCAGAGCATAGTCTCATGCCTATCACTTTAGGCTTTATCTGACATGTGCCAGACACTGAACCCCTAAAAGTTTCCCCAGTCTAGCAGTTTTTACCTTCTAGCCCAATAGGATACAGTGAAAAGGACATATAGCCCTTTTGATATTTCTTCCTAAAAACCCATAACCCTAATCTAACCCAAGGTAAAGTGCATTCTGCAAAATACTTGAGTGGTGTTTTGTAAAATGTTACAAAGAAAAAAGGGAAAGACTGACAAACTGTCAGAGTTTGAAGAAGACCAAAGAGATAGTATCCCAGATTGGGTTTTGGAACAGAAAAAAACATTAGTAAAAAAAAAATTATTAAATCCAAATAAAGTCAGTGGTTTGATTGATAGTGCTGTATCAATGTTTGTTTCATAGTTTGATAAACATGCCATGCTTATTTAAGAGGTTAAGTTTAGGGGGAGGTAGGAAAACAGTATAGGAACTTCGCTATACTAGCTTTACAACTCTTCTACAAATCTAAAATTAACAGAATTTACAAACTATTCTGCAAAATCTAACATGAAATTAAAAGCGTGAAAGACATAATGAAAAGTTTCTGGTTAATAAAACTGAGTATATAGACAGAGAAAGATAAAAGTATATGTAAGAAAGTGTACATGTGTGTGTAAGAGTTAGTTTATATGACCCAGGAACTCTACTGCCAGTGAATTAAGGAACCAAGATACTTCCATTAACCTCAGAGTAAGTGCCTCCTTAAATCTCGAGCCTAGACACATACTTGCGTTATCCTAGCCCAGAGCTTTTAATGGAGTTGCCAAGAGTAGCAAAAATTTACTAAAGGGAGCACCTGGATTTGAACCAGGGACCTCTTGATCTGCAGTCAAATGCTCTACCACTGAGCTATACCCCCATGGCAAAGACAGGCTTCATATAAACATTTATTCCCCTTTTATGACCTACATCACACCTCATAAATACCTTTTGTGTCTGAGGTTCCTATAGCACCTGAATTCATTTTCACTTCTCTTCTGGCCACACCACTTCCTGCTTTTCCCAGAGTGTGCATCCTTATGTTCTTCCCAGCACCTAAAGCTCAGTGCTATATCCTCAGCCTAACTTTCCATCTTTTCAAATCCATCACCAACTGCCCACAGATCTGCAGGAGAATCAACAAATGTTTTAAGCATTTCAGGAGCCACCAACAAGTATTGGACAAAGAGGAAATCTTAACTAGGTAGTCACATATGGACTTCAGAGGGTTAGGCTCAACCCGGAATTTGTAGGCAAAGATTGCCTAGGTGCACGGTTGGAATGTTGTGCATATTTTCAACACATTTTCAAAGGGGACCTCATGCAAAGCTAATTGCCTTGTGTTATAGTTCAAACAAATAAGGCCAGGCACCGTGGTGTATGCCTGTAATCTCAGCAACTCAGGAGGGTGAGGCAGGAGGATTGCAAGTTCAAGACCAGAGGCAGTCTGTTTAATTTAGTGAGATCCTATCTTGAAAAGTGAATAAAAAATGGGCTGGGGGTGCAGCTCAGTGGTCCAGCTCCTGCAAAGCATGCAAGCACGAGGCCCTGGGTTCAACCCCCAGTACCACAAAAAAAAAGAAAGAAAGAAAAGAAAAGAAAAGAAAAATAAACAACTAAACCCCTGGATGTCCCAAAGTCCAAAATTCACCTTTGAACTCCTGATTTCAATTCCCTTGAGTTCTAATCTGACAACTCTCAATCTTGTGTATGTCTCAGATTGGCCAAACAGGTCGAGGAAATCTCTATCACTAAAATAAATTCTCCCGGACAAGGTTTGGCAGCCACTGTGGGACCATAACATGAACAGCAGCAGCAGGGGTGGGGGTTTGGGGGCTCTGATTCACACACTCCTAGGGACCCCAGACACCCACCCCCAGCTTGTCTACTCCGATGACCAACAGGAACCTCAGATTCCAGAATGACCCAATCTAAACTTGTGGTCCTCTTGCCCCACCCTCCACCTCCAGCTGCTTTGCTTTGTTGTGATAATAAGAGGTCAAATGTGTTGGGCATTTGCAATGTGCCGGCATGGCACTAAAACTTCTACTCACCACTTCCCATACAATCATCACAACACCCTAGGAAACAGGCATCCTAGTTAGGATACTTATTTTGCAGGTGGGAAACTGAGGCACGAAGAGTCTGAAATATCTAGCCCAAGGTCACAGAGCTAGCAGATGATGGGGCCTGAGACCTGGTGTAGGCCCACAGAGGGCAGGGCCTGCCTACTCAACCATCTGACAAGCCTCCTTCCTCCTGATCTTGGCTAAGACAATCCTGGACTTCTCCCACGTCTCTCAGTGCCAGTGAATTGCTGGGTGCTGAGGATTATGCCTTTGATGTTGCTTAAGTCCATCCCCACCCCTGCCTGTCAGTGCCACCACCTCCTAAATAGCCTCCACCTCCACAGACACCCCCACCACTCCTCCAGCAGCCTGTCTGGAAACCAGGTGTGTCTGGAGCACGCCCCTGGAAACGCCTTCCCGGGAAATCCCAACTGCAAAGATCTCCACATTGGATCTCAGCCGGCCTCTCCTGTCCAGCTTCATCTTCTCCCTCTCCCCAGGTTGTGTGTTGTGCTCTTGCCGACTCCAGCTGCACCCACCTGCCTCCAGCCTCTGCCCTGGCTGCTGCCTCTGCTGCCCCTCCACACCCCCACCTCCATTTCTCCCTCTACCTGTGACACACCCTTCATCTCTGAACTCCTGATTGGCTATCATCTATTATCCAAGCCCCCCTTACCCTCCCTGGCTCTAGACTGAAGTAACTGCTGCCTCTTCTGCTCTCCTGAACCTGCCACATGTTGGCACAGCTCACATCACTCTTATTTGTTTCTTTGTTTATTTATTTATTGTGTGTGTGTGTGTGTGTGTGTGTGTGTGTGTGTGTGTGTGTGCATG